>JBBMJZ010002690.1:0-11980 GCA_037833815.1 Zingiber zerumbet | reverse complement strand
CACAACTAATGAAAAATTAAAATTTTCAAAAAATAAGTTTTCAAAACTTTTTAGTTTTAAAAATAAGGTTTTTGGTAAATAATTCATACAAAATTCATTATTTATCAAAAAATTTACAAAAAAAATATTTTCAAACAGAAATTCAACGGTTCTATCACTATAAAAAATTTAGATAAGAAATTAGAAAGATGGCACGAAAAATATTTTAAACAGACATAATTCTTTTCGAAAATGAATAAAGGGCAACCGATGCACGAAGCTCGCGCTATGCAAGGTCCCGGGGAAGGATCTATTGTACGCAGCCTTACCCTGCTTTTAGCAAGAGACTGTTTCCAGGATTCAAACCCGTGATCTTTTGGTCATAAAACAACAACTCTACTGTTGCGCTAAGGCTCCCCTTCGAAAATGAATAAAAAAAAAGGCAGCCCGGTGCACGAAGCTCCGGCCATGCAGGGTCCCGGGGAAGGATCCATTGTACGCAGCCTTACCCTGTTTTTTGCAGGAGGCTGTTTCCAGGATCTTTTCGAAAATGAATATTTAAAAATAATTTTATTAACCTAAAAATTAGGCTGATTTTTCTATTTATTCAAAATATAACAATAATTCTCCGAAAAATCAGGTTTTTTAAAAATACATATTCAAAAAATTTTAAATTTTAAATTATGATTTTTCAATCAAAAATTCATAAACAATTTTTTTAAATCGAAAAAAATTCTATAAAATTTAATACTAAGAGATTATTCGTTCTAACAACAGAATAAAATTAATATTCCTAAACTTAAAACATGCATAATCATTTATTCACTAAACAAGATTTTAGGATTTAAAATAAATTTTTACCTACATGATTGATAAGAAATTTCTTTGGAACATATTTTTATGATACTTTTCTAATTTAGCTCGTATGATATTTCAGGTACCAATTTAGGCTTCTATAATTTCTTTAAGTATTAGAATTAACGCATGCAGAATTTTTTAATTTGGTTCTTCGATTTTTTATTTTTATTTTTTAGTTTATCATACATTTCTTGAGGACATGTATTTGCTAAGATTGTTTTCAATTCTAAAATTTTCTTTTTCAAATTATTATTTTTAGACTTAGGCTTATATAATGATCTAGTCATAGATTTAATACTTGAATATAATTGGTCAGAAGGTAGTAAACATGCCTCACTTACCAGATTTGCTCTGAAGTTTGTTTCTTCCTCTTCGCTGCAGGTTTCTTTGGAGGAGCCTCCCCCTTCGTCTATGCTCTTCTCCTGGTGAGTTGCCATACGTGCAAGTCTAGCGTACTCCTCCAGATTAGATTCTAATGACGACTCGTCTAAGTCGCCTTCAGGGTTTTATGTTTTGTTGTGCTTGGTCTTTTCTTGTTGTTGTTCTTCTTCAGCTTTGGGCATTCATCTTTGATGTGCTCCTCTTCATTGTAGTTATAACATCTTATCTTCATTGCTCTTCTCTTCATTGCCTGCATTTGATTAAATTTATTAGATCTAAAAAATTTCTTAAATTTCCTTACCATAAATGATGTTTCATCATCGTCGAGGGAAGTGTCGGTGTTTGATTCGTCCTTCTTAGCTTTTAGGGCAATGTTGTTTGATTTATCTAAGCCTTGAGTATCTACACAACGAGACTCGTGAAGTTCAAAAGTAGAAAATAAACTTTCAAGTGTACTTGCCTCGAGATCCTTAGAGATGTAATAAGCATCTACTAAGGCTGACCACTTTTGAGTTCTTTAAAAGGCGTCAAGTGCGTACCTTATAGAGTCACAATTTGTTACCTTTTCTCCGAGGTTGTTGAGCTGGGTAATCAGATCTTTGATCTTCGCATGGAGTTAGGCTACCTTTTCTCCTTTGTTCATCCGGAAGTTCGTCGGTTAGCTTTGGAGGATGTCCCGCTTTGCTAATTTGGCTTCCGATGTACCCTCGTGAAGTTCCAAGAATTTTTCCTAGAGATCTAGCTGACCTCCTAGGGCGGAAGAACACTAAGCAGATGGAACTCTACTTTTCCATTAGCCACAAAGTCGGCTTGTTCCTTCTTCGTCCACGTGTACTCTTCTTTATCGGCTCTGTGTTGATCCTTAGGTGCTACAAAACCATATTTTATAATTAGTAAAATTTCAAAATCGGTCTTGAAGAATACCTCCATGCGCTTTTTCCACGTTGCGAAGTCTCCCTTAAATTTCGGTGGCTAGATGCTAGATTTGGCCATTTCTTCTACTTCGGATGGCGGTTAGTCCTTCTGAAGCGAGTCTAGCTCTGATACCACTTATAGGTCCCTTTTTGGTGCTGCCAGCAAGAAAGGGTGAATTGCCTTAAAAATACAAACAGACCTTTCTCGAACCTTTGAACTAAGTTAGACAAACACTTATATAAAAAGAAATAATAAACTAATTGATGAAAGAACAAGGCATAGAATTTACTTGGTTTGCAATCAAAGGATTGCTAAACTAAGACTATGAAAAGCTCACTAGAATCCTCCTTCGGCGGAGTAACCTCTTACAGCGTTGACAGCTCACAATCAAAGTAGAACAGGAAAGAAAATGAATTCGTGTACAAGTGATGATATCTACTACTGAGACCAGGGCTCTATTTACAGCATGCTGGTCAGATCTGACTGTTTGCCGACGTCGTACCTTCGGGCGCCTGGAATGGCTCAGGGCGCTTGGGCATGGATAAAACTTTATCCACGTTGCAACGGTTCACAACGATTCGCAAAAGATAGACTTTTTCTGGTCCGGACGCCCAGGCTCCCTTGCTCAGCCTCGCGTTCGAGGCACCCCTAGGGTGCCCGGGGGTCCGGGAGCCCGGACAGTCAACAACAAGTTGACTGTCCGGATTCTCCTTCGTTCCGGCTCCGTTCGTTGGGTGATTTTGGCCATCCAGAATAGGGCTCACCTGAACTCATTTTCCAGCCTTCTCCTCGAGTAAGTTTTAGCTTCAGCTTCTCGTCCCTTGAAAATATCACGCGCTTCCTTCTCGTCTGCCAACATACTCTTCCGCAGCACCTCATCCCTCGGACGCACCGAACCTGTCGACTTTCTCCCGTGTCATCCTTCTCGCTAGCTGCGTCTTTCGCTTGACTTCTCTCCTAAGTTCTTGCACACTTAGACACAAGATATCAAACACACACAGGACCTAACTTAACTCGATTGACCATATTAAAACTATCTCAGGATACCTACAAATAGTACATTTAAAACTTAAAATAAAATTGTATAATACATTGTCTATAACGCATAAACGAAAAAATAGACCTTCTTAGACTCCGCACTTCTCATGAAAAAAAAGTTTGATTTGGGCGGAGGCAACTAAGTTAATGTTTGCAGCTGTAAACGATGCACATAGGCATGTGGTTGCACAGTGCCAAAGTAGTAGTTTTGTAATTGCTAATTCGGTTTAGCAACTAAAGCCATAAATAAAGTACATGGTGATTTGTTTTCCCATGTTGCAGAAACTACTAGCATGATTTGAACATTTCTATCACAACTATAACTGTGTCAATAGTTTTCTTGTTGCCGGATTAATGGTCGAACCAGACCAAGTCTTCCCCGTAGTTGCTTCAGATACCTGCTAACTTAACTAGCAATCTCAATTTTGAAGATCAATCATCATGAGCCATGCCTTCGGCTCCAGATTTAGCAGCCACTGTGAGGAGTTACCAGATTGGATTCGGAAGCCCAAACCGAGTACGTGTACGTCTTCCTGTTCGATCCCTTCACTTTTAATTTTCCGCGTAACCCAGCGAACAAATCACGACTTCGGTCAGAAAGTGCCAGTACGAGGTTAGCAAAAATCTCGTCGAGAAGTCATGGAGGTACCAGCATTACGAAACGAGCAAATGGTCAGCCAAAAATAACGATCATAATCCATTGACAGAGTGCAGTGTCCAAATCCAAAAGAAGCTTCTTTGGACGAAAAGGAAGAAGCTTTGTGAGGGAAATAAAGTGATAAAACCGAAAAGCCTCAATGGCAACAGAAGCTCCGGCGGGACTCGGATCACTGTGCGATCCAAGCCCCCAGTAAATGCAGATAAATCTCCGATACTGAAAACTGTGAAGAAGGAAGGGAGGAAATAGACCTGGACCTGGAACTAGACGCGGGAGAAGGAGGCGGAGAGATTTATCGCCAACAGCTAATTTATCGCCAGCGGCCGCGTTCTCGCCCAATTCGCATCCCCGAGGAGAAGGAGATAGACCTGATCGAGGCTCTAATTATCGCGAGATGATAGATATTACCGGAGCCATCTCTAGGGTTTTTCGCTAGCCGATCCGGTGCTTTTCTTTTTCTTTTTTTTTTTTCATTAAAAAAAATCAATTTCTTTTCTATAAAGGAAAATAGCATTTAAAATATTTGTTCACAATATTTGTTAATCTACTTTTTTTAATAATAATATTAATGGTCAGATTAGTTTTTAAAATGTTATTTGGCCACATATTGATTTAAATATTAATATATGTTAATTCCCATAGAAATTATCTGATACTTATTATATTAATATCTTTTTTTATTAATAAACACTCATGTTCATTTTAATATTAAAATTCATTATCTTAGCTATCCTTTCCTTACTTTTATTTTATATTATATATACCTAATGATCATAATACATTTAAGTATTATAATACCTACATATTAAGAGGTTAAATCCTCTTGACCATTTTTTACGGTCCAAAAGATTATCCCTTAGTACTCATTAGTGGGGATGAATAGTCTCCACATATTTTATAAGTGGAAGTTATTCATCCCACCAATAAATACTAAGGAACCGTCCTCCATAAAGTAAAAAGTGTATTTTATTTTATTTTCTAAAAAAAGTTTTAAAAAAATCAGAATGAAAGAGTTTAAATATTTTGAAAGGGTTTTTTGAATCTTGGTACTTAAAAAAAAAAATAAATTTCCAATTGTCGCAATACGAAAATTTCTTGGCGAGTTGGATTCAACATGCAAGACCTAGCGAGATCTTGGCGAGTCGGATTCAAGTTTTCAAAAGATACCCACATTTTAATTCCTTGTGGTCCCCACCATAAATACTTTTGGACCTCAAAGGTCGATTTTAATTCGAGTAATTCAGCCCAATAATAAATGGGCTGACATTTTGCCCCAATCAGGACCAAGCTCAGTGTAGCCCAAGTTGTTGGTAGACTTGGCCCATTATCCATCTTATAGCTTCTTTCCTAGGATTGATTTAAGATATTTCTCTAAAATCTTTTTTTTTATATAAGTATTTCTTGATCTATGATTGTTGTAGTCCATCGTAATAGTTTAGAGACAAATATCTTAAAAGTTAAGCTCATTATTAGGGGATTAACGTTCACTAATGTGTTTCTTATATTCCGTCTCTAGAATATATGAAGAAAAGTAAATCATAAAGTCAATTTATGAAAGTATGCGTCTATTAGAAATTGATTCCTTATTATATTATAATAAATCTGACTCTCTCTAATAGACTAGACGTCTTATGGAGACGTTAAACCATTATTAGAGATTTCACTAACCGTCTAGATGTTACAGTGATGAAGCTAAAGTCATAACTTTTTCCTTAACTAAAGGCAACCATTAATGACAAAATATTTGAGTCATGATGGATATTGGAGAAACTCACAATTCTATTATTGAAGACAAGACTAAGTGATTATGCCTTGAGATTTGATAATGGAGGTAGACCAATTGTTGGCATTGCCAAGTCAATTTTAATTCAACTTGGACAATTAATGAAGTGGAAGCTTAGACTTCTTCATTATGTTGATGAATGACTTTTTAAGTGGTGTTAGGATTGGAGTTCTCTGACAAACGTCTAGTAGCTAACTCTCTCAACATACTTGTTGAAACAAGCCGTGTGGTTGCGATAGAGAATGTTACCAAGGTAGGGTTCAAGGTGTTATTGATCCTACAATTCAAGCGAGGTTTATAGTTAGATCCAAGCTACTTGTCATTATTTGAGAATTGAATGACGAGTAACATCTTCCCAACTCTAATGAGTTAGTGAGTCTTGAAGCATCCAAAGATGTAATGCTATAAGAATTTCTAGAGAAGCTTCCGTTGAAGCATGAGGTAGATTGTTAGATTGAGCTAGAGACTAGTGCTGAGTTGTTGGTCATGGCACCTCTTAGGTTAGCTAAGTTGAAAAAACAACTTCAACACTTGCTAGATTCGAACTATGTTGGTTCTTCCAAAACTCCCTTTGGTGCTCAAATATTATGTTGAACAATCTGTCCTAGATATTAGGAAATTTTAGTTGAATTAAAATTATACAAAATCAAATTTAATATATCTGTAGAGATGATGTAAGAAGATAATCTTAAACTGCTAGTTTTAGATTGTCTGAAAGATAGTTGCTTTGTATTGCTGAGTCTGAATCCCAACCAAGTCCGAGTGGCAAGTCAAGTCGAGATGCATATCATTTGATTAGATACGGACTGCAGAGTGGTTCCTTCAGTCGAAAAGTGAAAAAGCCGAATGCTCCTCGTAGTCAGGAAGCAAAGTTACCAAGTTGAAAAAGGAAGGAGTCATCGAGTTTGGAAAAGAAAAGTCGCTTGGTCGAGAAAGGATGAGTCACTGAGGCTTGCGTTTAACGCAGTTTCTTCCTTGAAATGAATTCATCCTATGTATCTCCGACTGTACTTCAAGATTTTCTTAGGTCATATGTTCCTAAGATATAGTAACAAATTAAAATTGTACCCGGTTACTATGAGTTGATAACTTTCTTTTGTAATATATCATCTGGTGCACCGTAAGATCATTTATTGAGGAGCCTTAAAAACCTAACACTTTCAAAGCATTATCACTTTATTTATACTTCAGGGCAATGGAAGGGAAGCTTCTCCCATTAATAACTGAGTTATTTACTGCATGCATGATCTCATGCACGGCCTGTGGCAATAAATTCACACTGCATGATCGACATATATTTAATTATAAACACGGGTTAAAAAGTCGACTACGAAACCTCTCAAATTTAAGATAATCAAACTGATCAGTTGCTGGCTCAGCTCTTAGCAAAGGTCAATCGTCTGCAAATAATTAACTAAACTAGCATTTCAATATATAACTCATCTCGGGCTCGCCAACAGTACAGTGGCGGACGACCTAAACCCTTGAAACAAGGGTTCCCTGCGACACTTTATGAGGGAAATGGAGATTAATTTAAAGACGTACGTCCATCACTCAGCATGTTTCTAGCTAGCTAGCTAGCTAGCTTTAAGATCTTGTCTGGTGTTGAAGACATATAGAGGGTGAGTGAGTCTACCTCGATCACTAGTTATTTATGAAAGCAAATTATAATATTCAAGCCATGGTGGATTCGCTAGCTGCTCTTGCTGTAGCTTTAATTTAATTTAATTTTGGGAACTCCCGCACCTGCAAATTTGAAGTTGAAACTGATTAAAAAGGCTCGGAGAAGGGAAGATGCATGGAGAGTTAGTGGGCAGCACGTACGTTCGCCTCTTCGAGCACATTAATGGCTGGATTTGGTTACCAGTCGCCATGGCATGAGCAGAAGAGAGGCATGCAGGTGGTGATGGTGGTGTGGTGGTGGAAGAAAACTTTAATTTGTTGGGCAGAAATTAAAACGGCTGCCCTCATTTAGGTAAACATTATAATAAAGTAGCGGAGTGTTAATTAAAATAAATTAATTCAAATTAATCAAAAATATTATACATGTAATAATTTTGTATAATTTTTTTATTAACTTAATTAAAATATTTTAAAAATATTAAAATCATAATAATTTAATTAGGCTCGATAAAAACGGTCAAAATTTTCTTTCAATGAATATTTTTTTTTATTTATTTTGTTTATGATCAAATGGACAGATAGATTGAATCCATCGGAGAATTATTTTTTTAAAAATTATTTTATAAACAGTGATCAAATTGGACGGAAATTAATTTCCTCCCTCTCAACTCTGCTCAACTCTCATACGAGTCAAATTTCTCAAACCCAACTTGTGATCAGACTGCCACGGTTAGTGGGCTCACACGAATGGCCTAGCATAGTTGTGATCGGTAGCTTGCGGTGCTTGTGGCTAGGGCTGTAAATGAACCAAACGTTCGTGAATAAGTTTGGTGTTCGGTTGGATAAGAGTTTATTTATGTTTGTTCAATATACACAAGATTAATTAAATAAACAAACTTGAATAACTTAAGCTAAACAAACAAGGTTCAACACATATGTGTTCAGCTCGTTAACGTTCATGAATAATATTCATGAACAACTGTTCACAAACCATATTTATTAATAAAACTCTTTTAAATATGCTAAACAAACAATAAAATAAAATAATAAATTTAAATTATCAAGCTCAATAATCAAACAACTAAAAGTTCCAAACAATCAAACAAGCTTAAATTGAGGACTCGATAATATCTAAACAAACCAAGCTCGAACCAAGCTCAAGCCAAACTCGAACCAAGCTCAAGTCAAGCTTGAATTGAGTACTTGATAACATTTAAACAAACCAAGTTCAAGCCAAGCTTCAAACAAGCTCAAACTCATAAAAAAATAAACCAAGTCAAGTTTGAACATTCATTTCAAAAGCTTGGTTTATTTTAAGCTTGGTTCGGTTCGGCTTGGTTACCTTATTAAACAAGCTTGAACACCCTAAAGCTCGGTTTGACCATGACTTGTTTACAACCCTACATGTAGCCCATTGCGCGAAGTCGCCTTGCGGCCAACGACCCCTTGCGGCCAACGACCCCTTGCGCCCAATCATTGACGATGGCCCTGAGCATACGATGTTGCCTTAGTAGGATCATTGTGAATTACTAACTATCGGGATAAATCGAGAAGTACTTACAGAGACACGTTTAAGAAAAGATAGTGTTCTTAAATTTGTCGTCCCACTTAAAAAAAAAAAAATCTTTACAGTACACCATAACTAGGATTTAAATCTTGAATACCTGATTCATTCGAGCATAACCATTGTATAATTATCTCATGGACTTCCATTATATCTCGCTTTCGAAATAAACAGAGGAGAGTTCATGTAATAATCATTCCCATAATAATATTGACTTCAATTATTATCTTTGATTTTTTAATGGTATAAGACAGTTGTGAGAGACGCAATACTAGAGCATAACAGTCAA
This sequence comes from Zingiber zerumbet, assembly GCA_037833815.1. Classification (NCBI taxonomy): domain Eukaryota; kingdom Viridiplantae; phylum Streptophyta; class Magnoliopsida; order Zingiberales; family Zingiberaceae; genus Zingiber; species Zingiber zerumbet. The sequence goes on along the minus strand of JBBMJZ010002690.1, from coordinate 2,892 downwards.
ATTGCGACTGTTACAATTATTATAATTATCAAATGATGACTGCCAGTCAACTGATGATTGCTGCAGCTGTTATAGCAGTTAATTAGTGACTCCTTAATATTGTGAAGCGATTTTGATCAAATTTAAAAATAATAATCAATTTGGTAAAATACTTTTCATTTAAAAGTATTTTATATATATATATTTTGATAAGTTGAACTGGATCTGTTATTAACTATTACATGCTAAATAAAAGTATTAATTTTCGATATAAAAAATTTCATAAACGTCCTTTCAACTTTTTTTTAAAGTATTCTTTTAATGATTCAAATAATCATGGCGTCTGTTTATTTTTTTGTCCAACTTTATTTGAAACGAATGTTTCTGTAAGTCATTCAATTAGTGTTGAGGCTTTTCAAAACTTACGGAAATTAAATCATCATCCGATAACTGTAATGGAGTCTCAGTGCTGGGCAGTACACCATCATCACACGCCATTTTTTTATTAAGATATCTAATTTTGAACTGACTAAGACATAACACATTCAGCTCCACGAAAATTTCTTATAAACGACCCAGGTAAATCTAAAAGTACTAATGGATCTTAACGAAGGGGTAACATAACATTACGAGTGATTTAAACATGGAGTATATAATATATCGAGAAATTTAAACTCTCGATGATGTATAAGAGTTTATCCTATCTTTTATCATCACACTGTACCTAGGGCTCCATCATCACATAATTTTTTTTTAGTAAGCACAAGGTATCCAATCCTTCAGGCCTGCTAATCTTGTGAATGAAAAACTAACAGTCCAACATCTCAATTTTGTCAGAAAAATATTATACGGTACATTACAGTTAAGAATCAAACTGTGAATACTTGAGAAATTCCTCCTCAAATTTTTAGTGAAGAGGTAAGGGGCATAGAAACGAGGGGCGAATGATGGGCAACGTTATGACTGCCCTTCAAAGTAAACACACATCTTTCACCTTTCCAATATGACATTGTTGACTTCGTCTCTGACTACATGAATATCCTACCGTTGCACTATAGCCCGGGGCTCCATCATCATATCTCATACAGTAGGGTTTCAATCAACTTGATTTATTACTACAAAAGAGAATTATTATGATTGACCTAATCAAATCATCAAATCAAATTAGTATTAGGATAATTCTATTATTAGAATAATTCTTAAAATAATTTTATTATTTATTAATTAGTCAATTGACTAAGTACTTCTTAGATATTATATATTGTACTATTCTTAGAACAAGTAGTAATGAACAATAAGATCACATTCTTTCTTGCCCTCTTCTTATTCTTCTTCTTACATGATATCAGAGATTAGAGTCAAAGCTACTCTTCTTTCACGGCACTCTCGGAGACACGTCTTGAGATTGAATCATTGAAATTATAAATTTCTTAAAATGGTTTAAACTTCTATTGCTGCAAGTATTCTCTCTTCTCTCACATTTTCCTTTCTCTCCCTACTTTCCCATCTCTCATTTTTTAAATTAATTTTTCCTTTCTCTCTCCTAATTTTTCACTGCACTTATTTTATGTTATTAACATTTCTTTTCTCTCTCCTTATTTTCCTTCTCTTGTTTTTCACCATCGAACTTTCTTCTGTCGTTAATTTTTCCCTTCTCTCGTTTTTCATCACCAAACTTTCTTCCGTTATCACCATCCAACAAGAGAACCTCCTTCTCTTCGTGCAATGTCAGCGACCTATAGCAGCCAGCCTATCTCCGGATCAAGTGTTTCTATTGACCAAAGAAGGAACTTACTGCTCCTTTGCTCCTAATCTCCTACCTCTTTTCACCATCCATCACAGATAAGTTATCATTACACAGTTCATTATTTTTATATATATAGTGTAAGAACTTTCTTCTCTACCTTCCACTATAGAAATAAATTTTACGACACAACTCTCTTCCTTAATCCTAAATGTCATATCTTATTTACTTATCAAACTTGACAATGATAATTATATGCTTTGGAAGATGCAATTTCTGTCGCTACTTCGTGTTGTTCATGATCCATTCAGAGTTGTTGATAGTACTTCTCGTAAACCACAACGAGACAATTCAAACTATGCTATATGGTGCAAGAAGGATAAACTAATTATGACATGGTTGATTTTAACGATTAATGAACCTATACTTCCTACCATTGTAGGACTTGCTGGCTCCCATTAAATATGGAAAGCTCTTGCTCGAACCTTTGCTTCACACTCTCAAGCACGTGTTCTTCAACTTCACATACAATTACAATCGGTGCAACGAGGAGACAATTATATCAATGAATATATGCAATCAATCAAGCTCTTTGTCAATAATTTAGCTGTGATTGACTATCCAATTTTATATCCAGATTTACTAATACATGTTCTTGTAGGATTGGGTCCTCAAAATGACAGCTTTATTCCTAGCCTAACTACTCGCATAGATTAAGTGTCACTCGATACCCTTCATGACTTGCTTTCTTCGCATGAGATACTTCTACAATTATAATATCAAAGGATCTCAGATTCTCTTGTTCTTTCAGGACATACGACTTACAAGATTGATAGTACTATCCATCATCAACAAAATCAAAGAAATCAAGGTGAACGAGGACGAGGACAAGGACAAAGTCGAGAATGAGGATGTTGTTAGATTTGTCTCAAGAATTGTCATATTGCTTATCAATGTTATAAAAGATTTTATTCAAATTTTGCTAAAGGATGACATCCAGATTCTGAAGCAACTCATCACGTTACATCAGATTATGACATTTTTACAGAAAAAGATATATTCGTCAATGGCGTGGCTAGGATCTTCAAATGCCCTGGGCTAAATTACGACAATAATAAAACATACATGTATACTAAACATTTAACAAACATATAACATTTATATCCCAA
>JBBMJZ010002674.1:0-11981 GCA_037833815.1 Zingiber zerumbet | reverse complement strand
GTTGTCTACTTTGACAACCTTGAGATCCGGCACCTTGGACGAGCGGGATTCGCGAAGGGCGCGCATCAAGGGTAAAACTCTTAACCATCTAGAACTCTAATGTAGATCTATAGTTAGTAAACTCGTACTCGAAGGTTTTCGAAAATTTTATTCTTCGCATGAATCCGGTGATGGGGGTTTCCGCGACGCGGAAAAGCGGTTTTCGCGACCCGAAAAACCCAACAATAACACTTTAGATTAGAATTTGTGACAAGCTTTAAGATTTTATATTCGAAAGACAACTTTGATGATGATCTTCAAAATATTTGGTGCAATCTTCTTCCCATGGCCTCCGAATTGAAGATCCTATGAGATTCTAGTGTTGTGTGCATGAACTGGCAACTTGTGAAAAATTTGAGAGTAATATATAGATTATGATTCTACTATCTACTCTTGAGATACAGAGTTAATATTCAAAGAAGGTTCTGAGACATGGATGTCAGATAAGACTGAGCAAAGTTTTGAAATCTACTTGCATGAAAATGGATACTAGAAGTGTAACAAAGATTAGACTATCTTTCAAAGTTGTAATTCATACGAAAAGTAGTAAAAATTTTGCATATAAAATTGAGATTAGAGTTCTGGCATCTAGGTGTTAGAAGAGATGGATGACAACTAATCTAATATTAAACAAAAGATCAATGTTGATGTAATTAAGAGGGAAGCAAGTGAAAAATGAGGAAAGTGGAAAACTTGAAAATTTTGCAGAACAAATGTATTGGGTCTACCACTATCTCTCTTGTTCTCATTTTTCTTCTTCTCAATTTTTAGTCTAGTTGGGATACATTGGTGCTGGAAGAAAAGCAATATGAACAAGAAAGTAAGATAAATGACGGAAGAAGCACATTAGAACAGACAAACAACATGGCAAGAGATGTGGATTACAATTTGGGTAAAGGTTTTCTCAAGGCAAGGGATAGGGATTGACTCGAGTTTATATGGTGGTCGAGATGAGTAGGGATGTGGAAGTCACACAACACAGAAATAAGATCCTAGGAAATCAGTGTATGAGACATGGAGAAAAGAGTGTGTGGTAAAATTTATATGCCAGTTGATGCAATGATGACTTAGTTGTCTTGTGATTTTGTTGTAAGGCAGGAAGAAGACAAGGATTGGGTGGGGCTTAAGGAGGCACAGAGGAACATGCAAGAAAAGTGGATGTATTGGTTTATCCATAGCTTGTGAAGGGAAGAATAGCAGATGGAGATGATGCTAAGCGGGAGGATGAGGCTAGAGGTAGGGGGTACTGTAATAGGCATTGTGAATTGGGGGGGGGGGGTTTGGTCTCGTCTGGTCTCACATAGGCAAATGAGAGGAATTGAGGCTTCATTGGTGCTATGGATAAAGGTGTCAGTAGGTGTGCATGGGCCTGAGAATGTCTGTCTCCATTGGGTATGCTTGGCCCAACACTGCTACAACATGGGTGGAGATGGTCCTAGTCCAGGCCAGATGGATCTGGCAACAACTGTATTGTGCCCCCACATGGGCCCCCCGATGGACTACCTCACTGGGCTAGAAATTTAATAATAAAAAAATAAGGATTCATTGATATTTTTCAGTTTTCTATATTCAGCTTTAAATTCAACATTTGACTTGATCATATTGACACCAAATTGTCTGTCTAGTTGTAAAAAGGCATAAACTAGTTAACTCTTTGTATCGGTTTCTAGCGGAACATTATTGTTCAGATATAACTTTTTTCATCATGGCAGAGTTACATTTCAGGCATTGGCAATTGGATAGCAGATGAAGTGCTTTACCAGGTATTTATATATGATTCTATATGCCATTGTGTTTTAATATGTTTGGAAACATTGTCTTTTTCTTGTCGACCAGAAAATTGTTGGTGCACTGCTGCTTAACATGAAGGGGTTTATGTTCGATTTTGCTTGTAATTGTCTCTACTGAAAAAAGTGACAGCATAAAAATAGAAAGGAATAACTAAAAATACTGTAGTAAATCAAACCTGAGAACATACATTGAATTTTACCTAGAGGGGCAAAAAAAAAGAAAAAGTGTGTGTTTTTGTCTTTCCTGATACAGTTTAACTATTAATCTAGTCAAACAAACAGCATGTAACATTTAAGTCCAAGTTGGGGAACTCAACCTCACTACCAAGCATGAAATTGGGTAAAATTTTACATGTTTATTCATTCCACCTGACAGAACCTCATTCTTTGATTGATAATTATGATATTTTCTCAATTTTATATGAATAATATCTTACATTCAAAAACTAGCCAATTGTAATTATGATTCCTTATGTTCAACAATCTAGGCAAAGATTCATCCTAGTCAAATTGCTTCAAGCTTGTCAAGAGAGAGTTGCAAGGCATTGCATAGTTGCATCAGGGAGGTGAGTCTTTTATAATTCCTTCAATTGAAAATTGAATTCAGGTTAGTGAAACTATGTTTAGAAAAAACTGTTTTTTGAGTAACATTTGAAATTAATGATGATTTCAGCTCTCCAATTATTCTCTGGTTTAATAATATTATCTTTTATATAGCATGAGGAGAGTGCGTGTGAAGTTCAATGTATAATACTAGGTAGTGATAATTTTGACTAGTCAATCAATGTATTTACAGGTTATTGACAAGGCCCTGGAAGTTGGAGCTGATAGTAGTCAATTCCCCCAGGACTGGATTTTTCATTCTCGCGAGAAGAAACCTGGGAATGCTTTCGTGGATGGTTTGTCCTATTATAAATTGAAATGCTGTTACTTCGATTTACTTAAGCGTTCTTTAAAGCATTATGTAACTGATCTTGATTATTAATTGCTAAAATTCTGTCTTAATTGTAATACACTTTACCTTCTCATTACAGTTTCTCTTAGAACTAAGAATACAACCCTTATTCACATTACTGATTCATTTAATCTTAACCCTGGGATTGGGTAGTGTGCTGACTTCTTTTTCTTAGATTTTCTATCACCTTTTTATTTCAATCATTTTGGAATGCAAATTTCTTTTGTCCTCGGTTGTAAGCTTAAGATATTGATGAGAGGCAGCCCTTATCCAGCTGTTACACTCAACTTTTCTGCTATGTATTTAATAATTGAGTTGTAGTTTAAGGTTCTCAACTTTTTGGTGAGACTAATGGATATACTTGTCCTAAACCTTATCAAGCCTTTAATGTTTAATTTTGTTTCGTCCATCCTTCTGACAGCAAATCATGAATACTTGTATGTTGCCCCCATGGGCTGGCGCAACTGGTTCATGCAAAGGTGTTGCTGTCAATATGCGTGGGCTCAATTCTTAGTGGGTGTGGAATGCCCCGCTGGTTGTCTCAACCCTTCTTTGTTGTTGCTAAGCAAAGCCCCACGTGATTTACCTCCCTTCCAGATAGTGGGGGGTCACCCTAGAGGGGCCGCCAAGGTGATGGTTTCATCTTTTGCTGCCAATGAATACCTGTATGTTGCCCCACGGGTTAGCGCAGTTGATACGTACATGAGATGAGTGGTTGCTCCAATAAGTTTAGGGTCAATTCTTAGCGGGTGCAAAATTCCTTGTTGGGTGCCTAACCTTCCCATGCAAAGGGTCGTTGCGCTAAGGCGAATGCCCCTCGTGATTTACCCTCAAGAGAGTGTGGGCCCGCCTTGGAAGGGTTGCTAAGGTAACAAATTCACCTTTTGCTCCAATGAACACCTGTATGTTTTCTACTGCCAATTACGGTCATGTATGTGAATTATTCATGCTGGGAAGGGCAAAGGTAGCTGAATCATGAAGCTATGGTTTTAATTATGCATCAAGAACTGGATTAACATTGAGCATTTCCCAGAAAAGATAATAAAACAGTGTGATTATGAATTCGCATAAGTGCTGAAACAATATTATATCAAAATGATCGGAATTTGGATGCGCTTGTGTTGATAAGCCACAAGAGACGATGCAAGATTGTGTCATATGGTAGATGTCAGAAAACGTTTTGCTGCTTATACAGCCAAACTGCATATGCCTGCAAGTGTTTGCATGCTGCCAAAAACAATGAATTGCTTTGATTGATTGATATGCATTTTTCTATCATAAGGACCACGTAGTTTTGACATATAACCTTAAATGTCAAAATGCTATGCATTTTTGTGACTTCATTGAGTTAAATATTTTTATGACTGGCACTGCATTTGTGAGTCAATCATTGATTGCCTGGATATGTTTTTTTAACATTGTATATTATAAGCACATTAGTCGGGAATTTAGTATTGTTATTTCTCATCTCCACATCTTACCTTTGGAATTCTCTCCTTGTATTGGTGCATCTGTCTTTCAACAGAATACATGTTCCTTTTTTTCTACATGTTCAAATTTAATTATTCAGGGCAATGTTCAAACGAACTAATATCGATATGCTATTCTTTGACAGGGAAGAAAATAGAATTCATCACAGTAGGTGGTAGAGTAAGTTCTTCCACTTAACTCGTTACAATTTAATCATTTCATCTCAAGTTATGAATCGTGCATTTGTGCAGACTTCAGCATATGTACCAGAGTTACAGAAGTTAACTGCAAACCAGTTGGAAGAGGCCTCTTACAAGAAATCAGCCAAGACAAGGTCCAACAAAAAGGTTGACAAGGAAGAATCAACAAGTGAGAAAAAGGAGTCCAACGAAATCTCAAAGAAAACAAAAGATCCCAAGAGGCAGGCAAAGAAAACTGGTGAAACCAAGAACACTAGTAGTTCAGGCAAAGGGAAGACACAGAAACAAGATGAAGCTGCACTCAGCTCGCTGAAGAAGAGAAAAGAATCCAATCAAGCTGAAACACGACAGAAGAAAGCGAAGAAGTAAGTTATCTTAGAGGCTATTTTTCTTATGCACCAGGAAGCATCTTTAGAAGAAGCATATACCTACAAAATACTTCCGGCCTCATTTTGTTTTAGGATGTAGATCTGTCGACTCTGTTAACTTTGCTTGTAAATATATTATCGTAACTGCCGCCGCCATGAAATCTTTTTCTATTTTGCTGTGGTGGACAGTGAACTTAAGGCAAAACAACAGTTTAACCAAATGGCCAAAGCAGATGCTTTGTGTATCTAACAGCATTAACAAGCCCTAAGGCACTGATCTCTGTCGTGTCAATGGGCGACAGATTCCCCATTACAGCCTAAAGCTTCATCAAACCTTCATGGAGGGACCTCTAAGCCAGCTTTAACTTTACTCTGCCATTATAGGAGGAAGAACATGCCTACATGGTTCCCTAATTAGGCTTTGTCCACATTCCAACTCACCCACGTTGTATCAGTTCTTACAGCTCGGATCAGTAGAAGTAATCCAGTGATTAAGCATGCACAGAGACAAGGAGGAACAAGGAGGCGAGGTGACTGCATAAGACGCATGTGGCTGTTGCTACATAAAGCGGATCCAAGAACTGGGTGCAGGGATTGTTGGGGAGCAGATGGAGTGGAACAATTCCTGTGCTTTGATTGTTTAGGATGGCGTGCACTCGAAGTAGCCCAGCACAACGCACACATTACGGTCACACACTCTGCTATGTCCACACATCATCAAGGCAATGTAGAGAGAGATGCATCTGTTTCAGAAGAAGACATATCCGCCCATCTCATTAACCAGACTCAGATCTCGGTTTCACTTTGTCAGTGAGGAAGATTTAGACTGAGAAAGTTAGATTTAGGCTGAGAGTTCAAATTTGTAGAGTTCATTTATCAAAAACTCTACAAATATGCACCAATAAAAAAAGGGAGAAGCACAGTGTACTACATGATGGGCTGCAAGTGACAGCTCAGCAATGGATGGAACCCGAGGAAGATCTACACGTATGCTTAGGAATCCAATTACTGAATAATTGACAAACTAAAGCCAAAGTAGCTACAGGGTGTCACAAAAGCTTCCAACAATAGCCAAACCCTTTTGAATTAGGACAACAGAAACTGTGTCTGTGGCAGCAGCTCTGTCACCTGTCCACAATGTGTTGTCTTGCCATAACTCAAAGTTCTTATTTTACAGAGTAGAAGGTGGTGACTGCACTGCTACAATTAGTGAGGAGGCCGGAGAAGTAGAAGGACAAGGTAAGAGTAGTTTCAGCTGTTTTTGTTGTTTTTTTTAATCTCCCTATTCTTCTTGGGATTGGGTAAGGTCACATATCATTCTTACTCGCCCAAAAAAAAAAAATCCTCTCCCTTTTCTTTTTCTCTTCTCTCCTCTCTTATAAGTAGGCAACCATATGTTTTTCTTTACTTCCACCTCCAATTCTTCTTCATAGTTTGTGCAGATGATGGCCCTCCTTGTAGTTTTCCACAGCTTTCTTGAACTGCATGCTGTAATCCTTTGTGCCGGCGAAGGTGCATGCGATAGTACGGACTGTCGTCGCACACGCCCTTTTCTCTTGTAGTGTGGAAGAACTGAGTGTGGCTCTGTATCTAAATTGCAGTTCAATAAAGCTGTGGGAAATTACAGTGAGTGGCCTAATTTAAGACTGAGAGCCGGCTTCTACAATCTCCTTCTCTTTGTTTGCCAAGGTCAGACTCCAAAGGAAAGAGAAGATTTCAATTTCAGATTTCAGCTGTGTTCTTTTTCTTTTGTAAAACTTTTTGGTAGATTTATGAGATAAATCTTCGTTCTCGGAAATTATGTCTTAGTTTGTTCTGTATTTGGATGTCAATGATTTACTTTTTGGTTTATCAACTGAATTATGGTTGGAGAAGCAAAATAAACGAGATCCAAGAAACTTTCAGCTCACTGCTATATGGTTGATTGGGCAAAGACTTCCCTTCTATTCAAATATCATATCTTTTATTTTTTTTGAGTTATTTCTATTTTGATTATTTTTCTCTTTTAATTTAACATTTTCAGATAATCTAGGAATATGGCATCAGCACTTTCTTATAATTTGAATTTTTCATCTTTTTGACTGTCATAATTTTGATGAAAATTTCACAAGTTGATGAACTCTATGAATTTAGTTTTCATGGACAGGAACTCTAATGAATTAAACAGCTGATTCATTAAGAGAAAAATACATAATTAATTATTTAAGATCAAATTAAGAAATCTCATTTATTTTCCAATCTTCTCTCCACTTCCATCATATTGACTTTAAAGTCAGATTGCTTGAATTAAAGTCATGAAGGAGAAAGGAGGGAAAGAGTTATAAAATTACACATGAAGCTTCATTATTTGTGTATATTTTATTTGTTACATAAATGTAGAGACAATCATACACATGATATTAAATGATGAAAAGAAGGAATGCACGTGAAATTGAGAGAGAGAAAATTGTATATAATAAATTCCATTATTCTTGAAATACAAAAGTAGATCGACTTGAAATTCTATATTTTGTTTATATGATCCATACTATTTCGACTCACGTTTATAATGAATTGTCTATAAGATGCTTTTAAGATATAGAATTTTTTTTCGACACATGATGTTTAAACAATATTACTTGTATAAAGAAATTAACAGCACATATCTAATGCTTACAAGTGTTATTATTCTTTTTGTGTGCGCGCGTTTTTAAGCATGAAATTACAAAATCTATTTTTCCTTTTTCTCTTTCTTTCTCTTTGAAGAAACAAGTACAGAAACACAGGAAAGAAAAATAATTTTACATGTTCCTAGCTTTCCTTCTCTTTTCTATCTATTTTCTTTCTCTAAGAACACAATTACACAAAACATAACTTTCATTTAATGCAGTAATCAGTGTTTGTGTCTAAAGTGCCAATCATTGAGTGCATCCTTATGAATATGAGAGAGAGAGAGATCGAATTGTCACGTAGGGAGGTGCAAATTGGAGAGTCGAATGCAAGATGAGCAGAAGAAGGGCAGGGCAAGAGCAGGAGCAGGCTTTTTGCAGCGGAGGGTATGGCCATGGCGAGAAGAAAGGGTAGCTTGTTTGGTCATGGCGTACGCAACGCCAAAAGCAAACTAAAGCCAGCTGACTACACAACCCAAAACAGTAACCTACCAATCAGCTCACCTTTCTTTACTTTTTTTTTTTCTTTTTTTTTCAAAAAATAAATAAATAAGAGAAAGAGAGAGAGAGAGCTGTAAAGGTTTGGCCATCTGTGGTCTCTCCCTGCACATGAGCTGCTGAAAAAGTGATGAATGGAGCTGCGCACCACCAAACCATGCAATGCATGCTTGACTGAATGCCTATCGTCTGCAGTCCAGAGACGAGCTGTGCTAATTAAGTCGCGAGGTCAGGCATTAACTCTGTTGGATATGTAGCTGAACATTGATAGAAATGGCTGCTCCCGTTTTGGTTCCGGCCGGCTTCTATTTTCTCGGTCTAGCTTGTTGAGATTTAATTAGTAGTTCGATCCATCCAATTGAGTTTGACACTGATGAACACCCAGTAGCACAAGAGAGAAGCAGACGAATTACTCCCAATCAAATCTAAGAAACATAAACCATCATTAGAGGGCCAATATTGCATGACTCAGTGTATCAATTAATAACACGACCAATTAACTGCCGTCACTGACTTGTGTTTCAACTTGGTTAGCCGTCTGGACAAAATCCGCCCTGTCAAGGATTTGATCTCCACGTAGATAAAAGAAAAGACAAAAATGACAATCTTCTCCCAGTGGATGACTGAGACAAAAGGCGACTGTAGGGGCTGCAGTGGTGACAACTGTTGTAGAGAGAAAGACCATTGGATGGCGTCTCTTCTCACGTTGCTGCAGATGCACATTCGCAACTGTTCCTGGATCATCTACAGCAGCAGCACTTGCCCAGATCGTTCTTATTTTTATTAAATCCAGGTGTCTGATTCGTCAGATTAATTATTCCAATTTTGATCGTTTGCTTTGCCACGGCATTTCGTAAATTGGGAAGCACGATGAATCTGACTGGGACAAGCACAGTCGCATTTAACGTGAAAGATTACGCTCTTGTTTCAGGAATGAGAAAAAAACAGGCTTAATTTAATAAATTACTGCATTACTTGCGGAGTTTGAGTGAACTGTAATGTTGATGAACATATTTTGATGTGAAAATTATGTTTTCTGTCATGTGACTTATTATTTTTTTTTTAGCCCCAAGACCGTCAATTTACCTTTTTAATCAGTAATTTGCAATATTTTTTTTTTTGTTTTTTTTCCTTTTTCTTTAAAATTAAATTTTTTATTGCAAAATACCCCATCGACAATCAAAATACTGAGTTATAAATTAAATTTCAGTCCACTATATACAGTACAGATCCTCTGGTCCGTAAAATACAGATTAGAAGATGAGTCATTCTCTATCATTGGTGAAGACTAATGCCCTTCACTTATTTTATACGTGGAGTCATCACTCTCCACCAATGGTGAAGGATGGTCCATTCTTTGGTCCATATTTTACAACCAGAGCATCTTAACTGATTATATACATATGAAAAGAAAGTTAATATACTGTATCATTTTAAATTAATAAAAATAACAACAGGAATACCTACTAGCATTCCCAAATTTAAAATCCTCAAATTTAATTTACAATTCTGTATTTCAACTGCCAATTGGACATTTTCCGATAAAAAATTTTAATTTAAAAAAATTTAAAATTAAAAAATATTACAAGATATCTAACAACATAAATTTTTATGACTAATAACAGATTAAAATTTTAAAAAAAATACAAGTTAACGGCCAGAAAATGTAATTTTCTTTATTTTGATTAACAAATTGCAACTTCTCAGAGTTTTTTTAAATTTGATTGGTTGATTGGTTAGTCAATGCATGGCTAAATCTTTAATTCAGCCAAAGATGACCTTCTGATTTTAGTCATCGGCCATTCCCCGACATTGTATTTGGCTAAGCATATTTTTTCCTATAGCAAATATACTATAAAGACAACTGCAAACTATTGATTGAAATTACATCTGAATTGAAGCTTTTATATAATTAAACGAATTAAAAGGTGATAACATTTATCCCAAATGTTCCTCCACTTCATTTCAAAATCTAAGGAAGATAAATTATGATAATGATCGATCTCCTAAATAAAAGAACTTATTTCCTAACGGATTCAAACCTTACTCTTGTGATATATATAAAATTATCATCCGAATACCAACTATCAGTAACTCGGCTAATAGGGGCATTAATAAATGTTAACTATTAACATATAATATATTAAGCTAATAGGGTTAAATATCAATGTTATTTTACGGCGTCTATCTATTTTTGTTTATTAATCCGCCTCATCGCCAACCTCAATTTCTAGGTCGGCGCTGCTGACACATGTACACCCATTGACCTTGAACTCTTTCGTCGCTCCCTGTCGTCGCATCCATCCTTCCGTCCACCTGAGCAGTGGACACTGCCCACATGCGTTGTCATGGCTTAGTAAAACCAAATCTATTTATTTGATAGAGTATTAAATACGGGTGTCAAAAATGAATCAGATCCATCAATCCGATCTGAATATATTCAAATAAAATTAAGTTTGGATGGGAGTTTTTTAATTCGGGTTGGATCCAAGTTTGCCTAAATTTAGAATTTAGGATTTTGAGATTAAATTAAATTTTATTTTAAAAATTAAAATATTTTATGAACATAAATAACATAATATAGTATAATGTGTTAACATGATTGATATGCATGGGCAATTAAACAATATTCTCCCGTAGATCTTGGTTCTTCTTGTTTATTATCGGAAGAGCGATCACAGAATCGAAAAGCCCTTCAAATCTCCATGAACCAAATCCCTCCTCTAATCTTGGATGTTCTCCTCTCCATGAGAACTTATCTCTCCTTTCTCTTCCTTATCTCTTTGCTGTGTTTTTCTAACCCCACTACATTAGATTGCTTGGACGCCTATAAAGAAGAAGATAGGAGAAGCGTGAGGCAATGTGAGCAACAACTACACACGCCCACTCCTATGACAATGTGTGCCGCCACTGCACGCACACGTAGCCCACTTCCAACCCATCTCATTTGTCCAAGGCAATTCACAAAGACCATATAACTCATATAGACTATATAAGAATTAAGTCATAAAGACTAGAGCAAAAGACTAATTAGTCATAAAGACTAAATAAGAACATCCAATCCCTATTTCAGGAAAAATAGTTTGTGCGGCAATAAGAACACTGAGCAATTAATGCTAAAAAAGTTTTTATAATTAACTTAGTTGCTCTATAAAACAAATCAGAGACCAATATCTTGCATTTACCCAAAATTAAATCATTTACATCAATATGAGTATCTCTAATCCCTTAAAAAGACTATCATGTACAATTATTCACAATCACATTTTATGTAATCAACAAAAAATATAATTAGTCGACAGTAAATAAATATTAAAGATGTGAATCTATCTTAATCTTCCTTTTTAGCTAAATTTATTCATTATAATCAATCATTTTCTTAATTATACTCCATAGACCAAATCATCCATAGTTATAGGATGCATACTTAAGTAACAATCACTGATTAGAATTTCAAGTTAACAGCTAAATAGTCACTTAGGATAGAACTGAGATTAACTTATACTCTCAAAGATCTTATATAGTAGAGAAATAGGGATTCATTCTTCTACTACCCTTATTGCCACTATAACTCATGTGGTATGAATCATATGCTACGATGTTATTCTTGTAAGTACCCCGTGATAATTTTGATGTGATCAACCAAGTTAAGTTAGGTCCTGTTTGTGTTTGATGCCTTGTGTCTAAGTGTGCAGGAACTTAGGATCACATGTAAGAAGTCGAGCAGAAGACGTAGCTAGCGAAAATAATGGTAAGGGAAATGAGCTGACAAGCTCAATGCATTCGAGGGACGATAAGCTGCATAAGAGTACACGGGTGGATGAGAATGGTGTACGCGACGTTCGAGGGACGAGAAGCCGGAGAGGAAGTCTGCTCAAGGAGAAGGCTGGAGTTGGGTTTGGGTGAGCTTAATTTCAGACACCGGAGCATCACATAAGTTGTTAGGATGTATACTAAAAGCCTAGCTTTTGGTATGAACATTTATTAGAAATAAAGAATCACATTGGTCAAAT
>JBBMJZ010002653.1:0-11983 GCA_037833815.1 Zingiber zerumbet | reverse complement strand
CACACGCTCCTTGTGTTTTCAGCAGGTCGTGTAGGATGTCGGCTCAAACCAGGGGCGGATGAGAAGATGAGGTCAATGTTGAGTGGCTTTGAAGATAGATGAAGTCGGTGATTGAGACTGAGTCAGAGACGAGATCGGCAATTGAAGTTGAGTTGGAGACGAGCTCGACGATTGTGGTTGAGTTTGAGACGAGGTCGACATCTGAGATTGAGTCAAGGACAAGGTCGACATCTGAGGTTGGATTAGAGACGTGGTCGATATCTTAGGTCGAGTCGGAGACGAGGTTGGTGTCTGAGGTCGAGTCAGAGACGAAGTCGACATCTGATGTCGAGTCGAGGATGATATTGACGACTGAGGCTAAATCGTAAAAACTGACTTATTTTCAGGCATACCCAAATCCTTAGGATGAGGGTACTGAATATGTTCGACTAGACCTGAGTCTCTTCTAAACTGAGTCTGATACCCTTTGTGTCACATCTGATAGATATTGGTTTTAATTGACAGCTTAGCATGATTCTAAGCTTACTTTTACTTTGATTGATAGTCCAATATAATTTTTAACTATACGAGATACGTGGGGGCTGAATTGTTGTCTATATCATGATCCATTTTAATTTTTCTATGATCGACCGTTCAAAATGGCCGTGAGAATTTAATATTAATTTTTTTTGTTTAAATCTCAAGATGATTGCACAGCTCCCTCCGTCCCCACGTGGCTAGGCCACTGGATACCCAGTCGGGATCTCCTGGTCCGCAAATTACGGATCAGAAGATGGTTCATTACATGATGACCTTTGATTTGGATGGACTCCATCGATATGTAAATAGGCAGGGTCCATCTAAATCAAAGGTTTAAAAAAAAGACTATCCTATAATTCATAATTTGTGGAGTAGAGGATCTGTCCTGATCAGCAGTCCACTTCTTCACAGGCGGCTGAAAAGAAAAAACTCAACATCATCGACAACCAGAATAAATAAACAAATTTTCATGCAAAATTGAAAGGTGATTTATTTGAGACCAGGTCCAAGTAATTCCGCGTTACTGCATATTAAATGTTAATTAGCAGCTTCCTCTTTTCTTCCATATGAAAAGAACAAGGAATTGTTGACATTCCAAATCCATTAATCAAATTATCAGCTGATCGATGTAACTAGATTTGATAGCAGCACGTATTCGAACTCGTGGGATTCCGAATCCATTGACTAAATTCGAACTCGTGGGATTCCGAATCCATTGACTAAATTCAGCGTTATCAAAGTTGACTTAGCAATCCATCTCCGACACGTTCAGTTCGTCCTCACGTCACCAACCATTGATATGATTAAGCAAGAAGATTCCTCGGATCTTTCCTTTTGTGTGTATATATATATATATTACACATTATATATCCCCCCTAAATCCCTTCCGATTTCCAATCAATCATGGCTTCCCAGAGAAGAATCCCGATCCTGAGCCAGCTGAAGCGAGCGGTCGAGAAGGTCAAATTCCTTCTCTCCTTCGACGCCACCAGCTGGATGCTCTCCTCCCTCGGCGGCAACAAACGTTCACCGGGCCGCGGGCTCAGCTTCCAGGCCCGGCCGAGCCTGCTCGACTGCTCCGGCTCCTCCTCCTCCTTCGGCGTCCTGCGAGGGACGTCGCTCTCCCGGGCGTCGTCGCTCGCCCTGAGCTCGCCGGAGACTCCGGCGACCGCGATGTCGCGATCGGCCAGCGACGCTTCCGCTTCCGGAGAGGACATTAATTTGAAGGCGGACCGATTCATCGAGGGCTTCTACCGCCGGCTGCAGATGGAGAGGCAGGTCTCGCTCGAGCTGAGCTACCTCAAATCAAAGAGCCTGGAGAAGACACCCTCCCTCGAATTTAATTAATCGATTCGATGCTACTTCTGTATCATATATTTCTCATCGCATGAATTTTGTTGTCGAGGTTGATTTATACAGAGATTGTTCTTAAATCTGTATTGATAAATTTCTTAAATCATCAACAGCCTTCGAGTTCTGTTTCAGTAAAGCATGCATGCTCAGAAATTCTTCGATCTCTTCTCGTCTGTTCCACATGCGATGCTCAATGTCAGTTGCAGGTCACTCTCCTCCTCCGGCCACGGCAGCTGCGGGCACTTGGCCTTGCTCTTCTCCTTAACCCTCTTCCCGAGCAAGAGATTTCGATCCTGAACGCTCCATGCTTCTTCGTCAGGTCGCTTGATATCGGCGACTCTGCGCGTGTGCTCTGTCAATGGCGTGTCACACGCTTCTGAGCTCGCTAAACTGATCCACTCTGTGAAATTTAGGGCGGAATCGGATGCTCTCGCGTTTGGATTCCTGCCGAATTGGCGCTTCATTTTGCTGTTTCTTTCAAGCTCATCCATCAGCGTCCTCTGTACTCTGTACAGGCGATGAAGCTCGTGTACCTGAAGCAGAATTATATTATACCACTCGGTATCGCCTCAAACAGCTCAAATTGCTGCTCACGCTGTATGGATTCGCTTACCTGGAACCTGAAGACCTCTTCCTGCTTCATCATCGTGCTCCTCAAATGATCCTTGCCACAATGTTTGTGAAATCCGTCCATCGATCCGACGACCACGCGCTACGTTACAGCAGTCGTTGACCGATCTAGAAGTGCCATGCTTTGTTCCCATAACTGGAAGAACAAGAACGCATCAAGAACTCCAAAGAATGAAAGATGCAAAGGGTCGTAGAGATCGATCATTACAGACTAACTCAAATATATGAATTTTAATCTATAATTATTGTCCACATAACTTGTTTACCTACAGATATAAACTGATAACAATTCAAAGTTAATTGCAAAGCACCACCCTAATGAGGTAAACGCTAACAATTTCCTAATATACAATTTAAATAGTTCTCTAGGATATCTAGTTTTGAAATGATTTCTCCATCTGTTCTCCAATATAGTTGACTGAAAAGATGAATCAGTATAAGAGAATTTTCCCAATGATTTTGATTGATTGAGAGACTGTAAAAAACAAAAAAACTTTATCTATGATCATGAAAAGTATCATATCATTGAACGATACATTTTAGTGTGCCAATCGATACCGATTGACACATGTAACCGTGTGTGTTATAACTGGACAGGAGGAGAATCTTTGCACCAGACAATCATATCAAAGCTAGTTCGATCTGCAGTGAGTGGTGTGTAGGTGGAGCATCAAGCTACTTAATGTACTAAATGGTCATGAAATTGTTCTTAAACAATAGATATTGAAGAAAAACAACTTCTTTAAGAAAATTGGGAAAGAGAGAATTAGACATGATATAATTTATGTAGATCAAAACCTTCTATTTTACCAAAAAAATAAAGAGAATCAGGTTAATTGAAGCAGCACTGATATCTGAATAAAGCAGAAGAAAACATGAACAGAGGAAAGGCATCAAAATCCAATTAATTTGGAACATGTTCTTTATGCAAAGTATATATTCACCTTAAGGCTGGCAATCCACTGCTCATCTTCCCTAAGTCAAGATGATGAACATCTGGTCCTCTCTTTCATTTCACTTCATGGAAGAATCCAAATCGTCGCAGAGAATTATAGTTCTCTTAAAAGGAAAGCTGGAAGTTGGAGGAGGAGGAGAAGAAGAAGCAAGCAATCTCTGAGAGAAGAGACTGGGTCAAAGGGAATGGTGAGGAATTCTATACTGAAATCAAAATATTGTACTTTGCAGGTTATATATGAGCACAGGCAGAACTGTACATGACAGATCACAACAAGGCCTAGAAACAAATCTCACTCCTTCACATAACCAACTGTAATCCAAATATTCCAGACAAAGGTTAGGCTTTACTTTGGTGGGGTGGCACTCCCCTTCTCCAAAGTAAACTAAAAACAAAGTCTTTTTTGTTTTTGCACTTCTTTTGTCCCTTTTTGCACTGTTAAGGTTTGTGATTCAGGGTGGTTGAGTCCTGTGAAAGATCAAAGATCTAGTTAGCCTATAAAAAGTCTCAGTGTGCTTTTGTTACGAATGTCATTGAGCCTTTCAGAGGCTTCTTTGAGCTGAAGCACCAGTTGGTTTACACTCTTCTTTGGAAGGTTTTAGGCACCCTGCAGGTCCAAAGGAAAGGGAAGCCAGCCATGTGCACTGTCACATACTTGAGGCCATATGCTCTCCGGCTGATCGAGCTGTTGTTCGGTTTGGGTCCCCAACAAGCACCATAAGGGGGATGAGTAAGTGGATCAATCAGATATTGAACTACCAACAAAAGAGAACATGATTCAAAGTGGTGATGATTACAATAAGGAAAAAATGGGAAAAAGATATCCTTTTGTGCAGTGGAACTAATGAGCTTATCTTATCTCTTTATGTGAATTCTGAGTTCATCACAAAGTGATGGAAACGCTGAACTTTCTGACCTTAACAATTTATTGACAAGTCAAAGTCCAACTACCAAGCGAATTCAGGTGAAGAAAAAAGGAAAATTAGACAAACAAAAAAAAAAAAAGGAACAAGAACAGGAGCAATAATGGGCAGATCAACATGAGGAGAAGCAGATAGCCATCCCTGTCCTACCACATGCCAATATCTAATGCTCCAAGGTTTTACAGCATTAGTTTAATGGAGATCCATCTTTTTCTTTCTGGTTCAGGACTTCGTTGTCGTTGTTGCAGAAAGGTCCAAGTAAATCCGGCACTGCCAAATGTCTGCTTGGTTTTCTTCTTTAACAGCAAAATCTAGCTGATCCATTGCATTCTTGGCTGCTAACATGCGCTACTACAAAGACAGCCAAATAACTTATTTTATTTAACGCCAACAATCTCTCTATCTCTTTTTTTTTTATTTGTGCTCCTTGTGCTTAATATCTGCAACTTAGTTAAAGTAAACCCCTTTTCCTGAATGAAACAATGGCCTCATTGCTCATATATTCAACTGCAAGTATAATAGAATGAGGCAGTTGTAGTGCCATTAATTCGGATAAATTTGAGATAAATTTATGGACAAAACTCTGTAACATTTCTTTTGCTTTTGCAATAATAGACCAATTAATGGCAGAATTTTGGACAACAAGATCATCAATTGAAGAAAGCAATATATCATTGCAAGGATAACTTGTCCTGTTCAGTCTATGTTCCTCATTTTTTTTAACTCATAGCAAACTTGATAATGACAATCATCATTCAAATAATATAGATATAATAAAAAAGTAATCAATACATTTAAAAGGAATATATGAACATTTACCATGTCGATCAGTTTGTTTATTCATTTCTTCCTCAAACTTGTTTTTATCTTTTCAACCTAACCTCTCATTTCTTATGCAATTTCTGAGGAAAAAACTGATATTTTGGAAGGAAAATTGAAGAATTAATTGATCAACAGGTTGCCTTTGGCATTTAGCTAATGCTGGTTTCTTCCTCTTGTGATTAAATTGACACACCACCTACCCAACACAAATCAACACTTCCAGCTATGATGCAATTAAAGTTAGATATTTCCAATAAATAGGAATGTGCATCAAAATTGAAGTAAAAAAAAACAATTAAATCAAATAGAAAAAATTTGGTTTGAGAGAATATTTTAGACAAACTAATAAGGGTATATATGATATATGTATGTAAGTGTATATGAGTGTGTATTTGTGTGTGTCAAACGAAATTGATAAGATGTTCATAAACCTAAACCTAGACATGAAACTCTCAAAACATGATCACATGAAAAGAGATATCTATAATTAGTTAGGTATCTGTAAATTTCATCCCTTAAATTATTTCTGTCCCCCCTTACTTAATTTGGGGACACACAAAATATTTCATGTCCTTTCCAATGCATGAAATTAACACTTCATGGCCTTGTCTGCAATCTAAGTTTGTGGCAGGTGACTTCGATACCTTCATCATCAATCACAGACACCTCAAATCTATGTGTTCTTGCATGGTTGGAACACATCTCACCTCAACATTTCCAATCAACTTGTCACACTTTGTCATATCATATTGATCACACATTTGCGAATAGAATCATAGCAAACTAGCCAACTCTTGTCCCCTCACGTAAAAATTTAGGCCACATTGTGTCATCTTGGAGCTGTAGCTCGATAATAAGTATCGATCAAGTTGTTTCAGAATTGTATCATCAAATTGCGTCCAATGCATCCTATCGCAGCCGGTGTGGCTTCTCCTTCTTCACTCATTCAAGGGCAGTGGAACAGTGAATTGGCTCGAGATTAGTCACACAGATATACGTCCAAGATATCATGATTGCCATCCGTGATTGAGGGGCCTAACAATAATTAAGATGCAGATTTATTTTGGACACGTTGATTAAGGACATGAGGGGATTATATGCATTTGTGTGTGTGGCTGGTGGCTAATCAAATCTAACTATCTCATAGCCACTAAAACCGACATGACACATCACATGAGAAAATAAACACAGTATTTTGATTAGATATGATGGAAATCTTTCAGGAGATATCAAGAATCTTATGGTGCATAGCCTGACGATTGATCTGCAAATGGCTGATGAACTTATTTGAGAAGATCGACTGGTCATACTCTCTTATCTTCTAACGGATAAACTTTATCATTATTGATTATAGTTCCTTAGGAATTATAGTTCAAACAACATCTTTGATATTGGAAAGGTTCAAAGATACAAATTGTAATTTTTTGAATAGCTGAAGACAACATCTTTATAATTTAGGAACTTAAACTGGATATATTTTTCCAGTATTAGAGAATTTATTGCACAATTACCTCAACAACTGAAGTTGATTGACAAGAAGATAAACTGTGAAAGGTGATTGATAGGCATTCTTTGATGTGCTGTTAGCACATCAGTTCAGCATTTTGGACATGATTTGACAGTTTAGATAAGGAACAGAGAGTGATGGCAAAGCCTATTCTAGTTAATGGATTGAGTCCCTATATTTCATTTCTGATGTGACACGTGGACACACTTCCACCTCCTGGCCACTGAAGATGCCAGTTTTGTGTGTGTGCGCGCGCGCAAACTTTGATGTGCAAATGTGCTTCAACAAACTACAGATCGAATGCATCAAGTTGTTGTAAACTTTGTGCCAAGTTTTGACGTTTGACAATGAAAACCTTCTCAATGTGCCAACTCTCTTGCAATGCCAGAATAGATTCGATGTAGTACTAAAGGGATCATCTGCTTGTTGGAGTTTCAGAAGGGCCGCCAGCTGCAACATAAAGTTCTATAGAATTGTGCGAAAAATAGCAAACATGTAGGCAATTCTGTGCCCTAGCAACTGATACTTCAAACTTTAACTTGATTAGTAGGCATATGCAATTTGTATCAGCTAAAATCAGGGAATTGTTCATCAGGCATCAAAATGTATACACTATTACAACGATTTCAGGAAGTAAAATTGTGAGATAACAGTCTGATATTACCTTTTATGACTTGTTGATAGAATATATAAAGACACTGCATGATGTTTATCAAGTTCACTGACATAAATATTTACCTATCAGGAGATGATAGACAGTATCTGGCACTTTGAATTATTTAAACAAAGGATTTAATGAGATTTACATTCTAAAAAAAGATTTAACAGGAGCTTCGATGAACTCCCATGAGTATGTATGTGGACATTCTGAGTCCTGAGAGATGAAGTTCAGCAATCTAGAACACTTAACTGACTTCCCCATAGCATCGTGCCGTGTCAAAGAGGCATTGCGATGGATCTTAATCCACAAATTCGTTTCCATTTCCTAGAAAATTCCTCATGCAATCTAGACTCTACATTCTGCTCAAACAATATTTCCACAACTGGAAACCCCACAAAAAGTCAACTATCGTCAAAGTGAAAGACTCCTCAATGGATCAATACCCAAAGGAAAAAAGAAATAATTATTTCACCAAGTTCAAATTTATCCAATGTCTCTAAAGTCTTAAAACCATTAAAAAAATTATTGAGGTTGATTTTTTTTTTTATCATATAATTTAATTAAAATATGAATATGAAGAGTTAAATGTATTTTAAAAGAAGTTCTTTAAACTGTGGGGGTACTTTTAAAACGTGGCTTCAAAAGTCAATCGTCTTTCGTTGACCGCAGCCTCTAGTGTCTCAATCTTTGATCCATTCCACGTTCCGATGCCTCCTTTTAAGCATGGATTTCATCGATTCGCATCATCGATTGGATTTTTATGCAAGTCATCGTTTGTACCGGCGATGGACGGGGCGGACGACGGATCCGTCGAAGCCGTAAGGATCAGCACGGAGGTCATGGTGGCCGCCGTCGCCTTCCTCTTCATGGTCGTCGTCTTCGCCTTCTTCCTCTACCTCTACGCCCGCCACCGCCTTCGCTCTGACGGCATCCGCTTCGTCTTCTCTGCCTCTGCTGACGTCGGCCACCGTGGCCTCGACGCCGCCGCGCTCGCCGCCCTGCCCACAACTGTCTACCGCTCCGCCGACTTCAAGGAGGCCGGCGGCCTCGAGTGCGCGGTCTGCCTCACCGAGCTCTCCGACGGCGAGGCCGCGCGGGTACTACCCGCCTGCGGCCACGGCTTCCACCTGGAGTGCATCGACATGTGGTTTCACTCCCACGCCACCTGCCCGCTCTGCCGCCGCCCCGTCGCCGGCGAACCGTCCTCCCCGATAACAGAGCGGCAGAATCCTCTTCCTCGGCCACTGCCGCTGCCGGAGGCTTCTCCTCGTGAACCGCCGGCGTTCCCGACGAACGTGTTGTTTTGGAGCGGGCAAGGTCAGGAAGGGGCACTGGTGATCGAGATCCCGAGGAGAGCAGTCGACGGATTCGGGCCACAAGTCTCACCGTCGCCGACGACGTCCGCTTCGGAGGAGCTGAGGTCGCCGGTTTCGGCGAGGTTCCGGTCGCTGCGGAGACTGTGGAGCCAGGGGAGGAGGACCGGTGCCGGCCCCTCCACGACTGATGTCGTCGACGTCGAACAGGGAATGGCCGAGGGAAGAGCTCCTCCGCCCAAGACTCCGACAGCGAAGCCGTGACTCCGCTGGAAATCGAATGTTAGATCGGGCTCCGAGTTGCACCGGCCGCTCGCCGGTCACCGGAACTCGTTATAAAATTTTGATTCTTTACTGTATACAAAGCAAAAAGTAAACATACTTGTAATAATTAGGATACTCTGCCCCTGTAATTCGATTGAGATGGAGAAGAATTCTTCTCATCTCTTTCATTCAATTGATCAAATTTCAGTTATTTAATTCGATTCATTGATCCAAAATATACATCGTTTTGGCTTGGTGAATCTGTTTGTATTATTAGCAAATGTTCTTCCAATGTATCAATCGCCATTCATTGTTCTGTCTTGTAAGAAAGGTTCATGCCTGACGAGAATCCTATGCAGAAATATTTTGCAAAATCAAAGAAATAAACATTGATGATTTCGAATATACTAAACAAAAAGTTAGAACAATCGATTCCGTCTCAAATCAGCAACTACTAATTCTTCACAAGTTTCGGAAGTTCTTGAAGGATCAAAGTTTGACTTTGAAGACCAGGAAAAGTTGGTCTTAAAGGTTGAAGAATAGTTCCCTGTCAAACTTTACAAAACTAGGTTAGGCTTCAACTTGAATTTTCTTAATTATTGACCAAAACAATGAATTTTCTATTTAACTAAACGAGGGAGAATTTTATGTTGCTCACCAAATCAGAAGGTTTTTCCATCATTCAATGGTTCTTCAGAATCTCTGCCATTCATTCTATTGATACTTTTCTTTGCAAAAAAAAAAAAAAAACACCATAGGAATCAAAGAATCATTTTAGAAGAACCAGATAAAACTAAACTGAATATATTCAGAACATTGACTTAATTATCTCCTCCACAATCCAAAGCTGTTGTTTTATTAATCATTCACAAACTAAAACTCCCTTCTGATTCTATTAATCACAATACACATGTTCAGATATCCTCAATTGCAAGTAAACCTATAAAACTCATCACCTTCATCACCTTCAGCCATCAATATTTGAAGGAAGCTTGGAATGCTCTGAAGCTCCCTATTCCTGAGAAGAAGGGGAAAAAAACTCACTTAAAGTACTAAACCATGGTAATCAGTTTTGTTCAAGTCAACTGCACCTCCTGCTCGATCTTCTTCGAGCCAAAATGGGTTGATCGAACCGCGGTCCTTCGTCGAATCCTTCACAGACTATTTCTCCCTTATCATCTCTGAAGCATATGACACCCATTTCTTGATCCTCATAAACCTGATCAGAAGATCAACAAGAAACCTGTCTGACATTTCTCTAAAATCCAAGAATTCGCAGAGAAAAGAAAGTCATTTACATGTATGTATGTACCTTGGCACCTCTGCTGCTAAATTTATTGACTGAAACTGATGCTTCAGACGTGTTGTTACTGTTGTTGCGGCACAAGCAAGATCTTCTCCTGATCTTCTCAGTTTGGCTTCTGGGAATGATGATATTGGAGTGAGAGAAGGCAACAGCCATGCTGATCATTCTTCTTCCTTCCCCAATTATTTCAAGATGAGTCAAGAAGGGAAACACAAGGGTTTTATCCAAAATGGACATCTGAAATCAGTTTTCTATTTCCAAGCAGGCAAGCGGCTTTGTTTGTTTGCTCCGATGCCTCTGTTAACGGTGATAATTCATTAATTGTCCATCCTCCATTGGTTTTTATATATTATCCTCATCCTGTCACTCATGAGGTGGAACAATCATGCACATATTGATCATTCATTAATATCTTGCTTCTTCAATTGTCTTTTGGTTGATGTTGAAAAAATGTAAAAGATGAAAGTAATTAATTAAGAGGGGAAAATGAAAAACTTTTCAATTAAGATATTAAAATTAAAGGAGAAAAAGAAGAGATGGCGACCTAAGTATAATTACGAAGTGGATGACAACTAAGAGAGAGTACAAACTGCAATGTACTCAGCACTGCATTAGAATTATAAAGCAAAGAGCCAAAAATTTTCGAATCTGACAAAGTTAGGACTGTTATGATTGATTTGGAGACACTTCAGCGCCAGTCTCCAGGTAGAATTGTTCATCTTTTTCAAACTTTCCAAAGTAGAAAATATGTAACTATGCACACAGTATGTTAGAACATATCTTTAGTGAACAGACCGTCAGATTTAAATGTTGTTAAGTATGTAACACTGAACTTGGGATGATTAGCCCAACTCTATGAAAATTTTCATAGGTCATCGGAATAAATCAAAAAGTGTTTGTGATGGACAGTCAGAAATACCTCTCTTTCTCTCAAATTCATTATAAGGTCTCTAACATACTCCGAATCACTTCAAATTAAAATCAATATATTCTTGAAATCCTCCCTAATATATTTATGTCATCGAATTTAAATTCGATAGCATATGATCCTGCCCTGAAGCTAAGTAGATGGCCACCGGGAAGCAACGCTGAGCTGGCTCTCCTTCGCCGGCGCTCTTCCGCTCGTGCAACCACAAGTCGTTAGTACCAAGCCGGGAGGGGGTTCCCAGAGACGGTCCTCCGACGCTCAAGTCACTCACCAATAGGAGAACTAAGAAAGCAAGAAGAGTAAGCAGTGGTGTCAATAGGAGTGTGCGCGTACCTCCGCAAATAATCGCTCTCCTCCTTATATAGAGCTTCGAAGGGTAGACTCCGCGCTTCCCGAGCGAGCACGCACCCCTAAACTTTCCCCTAAAAGTTAGCCTCGGGAACAGTTTCCTGACGTCTTACCCTAATGGGGCAGGCGTATCTCTGCTAAGGCGGAGGGAGGTTCTTCCGTACGATCCTCTGTCCATCTGCGCCGAACTTCGACGACAATGACTCCCAGAAGGATGTTGCACTGCTCGCCGGCGGCACTGTCTTCCAAGCGGATATTGGCGTGTGACCCCTTGTTTGCCTGCTAGTAGCCTGAGTGAACCTGCCTCGGTCGATCTGACTGACCCATTAGTTGTCGGTCGGCGTGCATGACCTCTGCTCGGCATGGCGTAAGCTGTGCCCTCACCTTCCGCCCGCTTCTGATCGGCCGGCAACTTGGTTGACGACTTTTTGACTCCGACACCTACCGAAGCGTT
>JBBMJZ010002643.1:0-11984 GCA_037833815.1 Zingiber zerumbet | reverse complement strand
TATATGATAGGGTAATACAAATTGATTAAATATTTTTTTTATAACTTAAAAAATATTTCTTAAAAAACAAATTATAACTACTTTGAATATTAAACTTATAGAAGCTTTTAATTAATTAACACAAATAACACAGATTCCTTTTACGAGATGAGGCATTTCTTCCACAACAGATCAAAGGTACAATTTAGAGAGCAAACGAGCGAACACAATGAATTCAAAGAGCTAAGTAACTCTTGAAAACAACAAAGAGCGAATTGAAGTAACTCTTTGAAACAACAAAGAGCGAATTGAAGTAACTCTTGAAAACAACAAATTAGGCAAACATTTAGCTCTAAATTAATAAATAAAAAAATAAACATATC
This sequence comes from Zingiber zerumbet, assembly GCA_037833815.1. Lineage (NCBI taxonomy): Eukaryota > Viridiplantae > Streptophyta > Magnoliopsida > Zingiberales > Zingiberaceae > Zingiber > Zingiber zerumbet. Next base: position 11,622 of record JBBMJZ010002643.1, on the reverse strand, counting down.
GCTCAACTGCTGACTTTGGAGCGGCAATCGGCGGCCACCATGCCGCCGGCGAACAGAGCCACTCGGATATCGCACGCCGTGAAGATGGAAGCCCGCCGCCGGAAGATGCCCACCACCTTCACCCTCCCCCTCAAGCTCGTCGACGACTGCAGCTGCAGCGCCCCCGCCGCCACGTCTCCGGCGAATCTGCGGTCGGCCGCCATGGCCGCCACGTTCAGCACCGTCGTCGTCCTCAGCGTCTCCGTGGAGCGCGCGCCGATGTCCCTCGCCTCCACCGGGGCCTGGCCCACCAGCGCGCCGCGGTAGAACACCAGGGCGGTGCCGACGTCGTAGTTGAAGCTGGCGAAGTTGGGGTTGCGGACGGAGACGTCGACGTCGAGGGAAAGGTTGAGGCGGAAGTTGGGGGGAGGCTGGAACTGAATTTGGCGGAGGCCTACAAAGGCGAATTCGACGCGAGGGTCGCGTGGGCGGAGGACTACGAAGTAGACGACCGCGAGGGCGACGATGAGTAGGAGGAGGACGACGAGGCAGCAGAGAGCCGCCGTCGCCGGGGCACTTCTGGAAAGCTTTCTTCTGATCATGGTTAGTGGAGATGAGGTTTAAGTTTTGTGATAAGGCTAAGGCTTCGGTGGTGGGTGGGTGTGTTACACAAGTCGGAGAGGATAACTGAGAATTTCGATGCATAATTCGTATTATTGAAAATGTTTTATTATTATTATTGAACAGACTGTCTTGTACTTGACCTTTTAAATATACTTATGCCGAGCAACTTCCCTTTGTTTGGGAGGAGGTGAGTGAAAGAATAAACTTGAGGAAAGAGAATTTTTATATTTATTTGGAAAAGAGTGAGTCATGAAGGGGAAGGAAAGAGAAGGATAAAACTTATCCTTGCATGCTCGGAAACTAGCGAAATTTCTTACACCCCAACTTGGGGTGTAAGGAAGGGGAAGGATAAATTATTCCAATTTTATCCTTATTTATTTTTTCATATGTAGATTTATTAAAAAACAAGAAGATATTTTTATAAATTTGTATATTTAATCTCCATTCTCATCCCTTTCCTCTCAAATGAGCTTTACCTTCCTTCCGAACAAGGGTACGATAAATATATTCCCTTCCCCTCCCTTCCCTTCCCTTTTCCTCCCTTCCCCTTCCATTAATGAACCTTTCCTCACCCATCCAAACATAGGGTTATAACTCAAACCCCATTAGTTTGCTAGGAAGATAAGGGAAATTTACTGGTGGAATTGATACATTTGATCTGGAATTCAACCAGAAACAGTGTGAGACATGTTACCATATTTTATTTGATTCGGCCAGAAACGAAACAGTATGTAGTCTTTCAGTAGAATGAGACTCAAACCGACACTTTCTATAACTCAAACCAACACAGCAACAATCCATCTGGAGTCGCAGCAAACTGTGCCCCCCTCCCCTAGAGTCAGATCACACTGTTCCAAGTACATAAAATATCATCAAACCTAATATATAGAAATGTAGTCTTGATGCAACTCGCGCATTTGGTTACTCAGAACCCATGTATTTTGATGTGCTCCTTCTTCACGATGCCGGCCTGAACAAGGAAAGTGGAAACGTTCTTACGCTGATCGCCCTGAAGTTGAATGACCTGCGCCGTACCATCGAGCATAGGTTTCAAGCGACAAAGATGTGATGCGAGAGTGATGTGTGAGTAGCCTAATATGAATATGAAACCATACCTGGCCCAGCTCTGGGTCCTGAACCACAGTACCATTACAGCAAAACTCTTTTTTGAGGTCCTTGAGGATTTTGCTATAGCTGAACTCTTTCCTTAGTCCTTGAACAGTTGTCAAGCTCTTTCTGCCATTTCGTTGCTGGATGCGGATGTGTACGTACTCCTTTGTGCCAGCACCAGAGTCGTCAGCATTTGCCTCAGCAAAAGGATCTGAGGTCGAAGAATCAGGCATAAAGATATGCGGTGTGAATATAGTACGTTATGCACAAGCAATGAATTGCATAGCACATTTGAGTAATCACAATAGTGAATGACTGTGATAGATCTTAGAAAACATACCGAATGCAGCTGGGATCTGGTCGTCAAGATCAGACATGAACACTTGGTCTTTAAGATTCACAAGTTTCACGGGCTGCTCTGTAAGGATGCTTTAAGTCCAAACACTGAAAATATGATGATCAGAGCATAAATTGATGCTAAAAAGTAATTGTACAAGGGAATGCACTCTTAATACAATATCAAAATTGCTAAAGAGAATTTTGCAATGATATTCAAGACGGTATGTCAGTACATACTAAAATTAAGGCATGTGAAGTCACTAAAAACAATAAAGTTAGGATTATATGCATATAGTCAAACATAACAAATAAATTATATATTTTGATAAAAGATGTAGAATCGAAGTTGTGAGGGATAGATGGAGAGTTAAAATAACTCTAGTTAACAAAAAAGAAGTATTTAAGATATCTAAGCTATATTAACAATGTAGTCACGCAAAGAGTTCAATAGAGAGCTAAAAGCCAACCCCAGCTTTAGCAAATTCTCTCTATTTTTGTTTAAGGAAAATGAATGCAAGCAAGAATCTGCAATAACAATCCCACAAAACCCATAGATTTGCTTGAGAAATTTTGGGAAGGTAGTAGAAACACAGCCCATTAAATGTAATTCCTAATATATCCACATCCCTATAAATCTAGATTTGACCTTGAGTTCAAAGCAAGGTTAACAAACATAGAATGTCGAAGAGGAACCAATCCAAACTACCAATGTGCATGTTATTAAATGATTGGAAAATTCTCAAGTAATAGAGTAGACTCCTTGAAGTGGTTCCTCAAGGTTAACAAGTTGAGAGTTGAGATGCCAAGATCAGTCTTTGATGTGGTTCCTCAAATAACTCTGAGTAAAACTGGACTTCTAACATTTATTGCACTCAAGAAATCAGCAACCACTGACTCTCCATAGCTGATGCTTGCTTTCCAACAAATCACATCCTAATTTGTTAATTACACAACCCTCTTACACAAAACAAGATCTTCAATGGTTTCAGAATGGCATATCATTGGAAATAAATAAAATAATAGAGGGTTCTCATCCGAAGGCCATCAGTAAAATTCACAATAGAAACACAGAAAAATCACTTACAGAAAAAAAATTGAAATTTGTCATAAAGAACAAAACGAATCGTCCAAGAATATTAAGGGAACTGCAAAAACAAATGATTCTCACAGTGATACACAAGAAATTAGTTTATTGCAGCAATCTCATAAACGAACAAAATATGCTGAACACATCAAGCAAGATCTTGCCTTTCCTCGTTTTTTAATCCGAAAATCGAACACCTTAAAGTAACATAAACTTTGAATCATGGCCAAACAACAAATAATGCAAACAATATCTATGTTCGTAATGAAATTCGGCCAAAAACGCAAAATCAATCGAACACCGAACTTGCACAGATACACGAGCGATTTGTTTACCAGCTGCAGCGGTCCGATTCACGAATAAACAAGATGTTAAATACACCAATCAAAATCTTACCTTTATTCGTTTTATCGATATCCGCAAAGAAATTCCCCCAAGAAAACGCAAAACCAAATGAGCATCGAAGAAACGAGCAGACCATCGTTGATTTACCCATACACGGACAAAAAATCCACAAAAAACGACGAAACAAAAGAAGAAACCCACCAATGAAAGACGATATCGTCTAGTAGGAGTCGACAGGAACAGATCCCCAACCGTCGACCCTTCACGATCAAGAAACCCCGATGTATTCGACAATCTTCTCCACCGCTATTCGTGCACAAAAAAAAAAAAGACGGAGAAGAAACGAAGGGCAACGAAGAAATGAGAAGAGCCTATTTATTGTTTTGTTTATTGAATTCGAATTTTATTTACTGGATATTCATCTATGCGCCCTTTTTCTTATCCTCGCGCATAATCACGCGTCCGGTCTGCGCATCTAACGGTAGGGACGCCAAACAAAAAGCGATGGAGGATCAAGATTAAGCCGCAAAGGGAGACGCCCGTGCGGGTTACCTCTCGCGCGGCTCCTATCGGATGACTGTGCGCAATTGACGGCGCAGATTAAGTCAATCTCACGCATCAATATCCGCGCGCGAAGACCGGCACGACCGGTTTGACATTTTCAGCTGTTATTTATGCATGATATTATTAAATCCCCCCTCTGCGTCGGATACAAACGATCTGCATTCATAATCTACAATTCTTGTCCAAAAAGGAGGAACTTTGTCCTTTTTGATGATCTCCCTCAGGCCTCAAGCGAGAAACCTCGCGAGGCCAACCTTGTACCCAGTGAGGCTGACGTCTTGCTGCACTTGCTGTCTGTACTCCCCGAAGCTGAACTTTCTGTACTTCGCCGGCTCTGCATTGCTCTGGATCATCGTCTCCTTCGAAGGGCACACGAAGTAGGCCACGGAGAACCTCTCCTGGTACTTGTTCGACACCACTCTGTGCTCCACGCTCTTGTAAAGGCCGTTGCTCCATGCCTGCATTGAGTTCTTGTTTAACTACCGGCATCGATCGAGGAAAAGGGGAGTCGGTTGAGTGAGTTGCTGCTTATTAATTACTACGTACCTGGAAGAGATCGCCGATGTTGATGATGAGCGTGTTGGGGTTGGGCTTGACGGTGAACCACTTGCTGCCCTTCTTCAGCTGGAGACCGGTGACTCTGTCCGGGCACAGAATGGTGAGGAAGTCACTGTCCGTGTGCGGCACGAGCCCGAAGACTTGGCTGGGCACCGGGCATGGCGGATACCGGTTCAGGCGAAGGTAACACGTGCTGCGCGTGCAGTTGTCTTTGATGTCTGTGCTGTCGCGGCCTATTCCTTCTGCAAGCGTGTCGAGCAGTTGGTTCGCTAGCTCCGACATTGCTGAAGAGTACTTCTCTATTATGTGTCTGTGTAGTGAGAAGGTGAGAAGCCGGTGAAAAAACAGTTTTTTTCTCTTTGTTTTTTTATAGGAAAGTGGAGACGAAAATGGCTTCATTATACTTGCAGTTGCTGCTTCGGGGAGTGGATTTGTCGGAAGAGGATGAAAAGAGGGGAATGTGGTAAGCCTCCGACCATGAGAGTTGCCGGAGGCACGTGGCGGACGGCGTGCCCCAGCGGTAGCTGTCGTCAGCGAAGTCGAGGAGATTCTCGCCGGACTTTTTCTTGAAAGGCTGCCGGAACAACTTGGCCTGCTCCTCCCGGAGCCTAGCCGTCAGCTTGGCCGGCACCCCGTGGTTCACGATCTGGAAGAAGCCCCAGTCGGCGGCGGCGGCCGAGATGTCGCGCTTGCACCGTTCGGCCTCTAGCTCGTCGCCGTGGAGCCGGCCGAGGTCGATGAGGGGGAGGTCGCAGTAGTGGTGTTCCTCTGCCGCCGCCGCCGTCACCTCGGCCTCACAGCAACCTTCGAATAGATTCCTGTGAGTGGTTAAGAATGGAGGATAGGAAGAATTCTCCATTGGAATTGGAGTGCTTTCACTGTGAACAACAGTTGCCTGAAAAAAAAAAAGGATCCAATCAAATAGGGAAACAGAATCAATGAATTATCAAGAACAGGAGCGACTAAAATCATGAAATTAAGAAGATTTCTTGAGAATATATATAGAGCTGCCAATTGGCATTGGATAATGAATCCAATTGTATGAGCAGTTGATTACGAAATATAAATGATTGTTTAAGATTTTAAGAGCTACAGTTCGAATTCTAGAACTCATAACTCCATGACAGGAACCTGCATTTACCAGTGTCGATCTCTGTGCATGGATTCTTGCTCTCGTGTGGAAAAATAAACATGAAAAAAAAGGAAATAGACAAAACTATTTATCATTTTGATCCAAAGGAAAAAACAGAGAACTAAGAAAGCATTGATTTTGAGAGCTGGATGCTGAGAATCAGGCTGGTGAGAGACAAGAAAGCATTGGATTTTGGGGAAGAAAACATCCGCGTCGGATTGTGTTGTGTTGGTTGGTGTGGTATCGATCGGCGTCATCGATGGCGACAAAACTGCATAAGCTTCTTCTCCGTGAGTTTGGAGCATACGCGGTTGTCGCCCTTCGTTTCCGCCGATCGGTTTCACTACTTTGGCTTCTTCCGCTGACGCAGCCACAGCGGCGACGATGACGACGACGAGACGCGCCGTGGGAAGTGAAGGCGGCGGGCACGGCAGCGACGCCTCCACTCCCTCTTGTTGCCTTCTCACAGGCAACGCCACAAGGCCTGCCAGCCAGTGACCGCGCCCCCACAATATAAATAAACAAAATACGCCTTAAATAATCCAAAAAATAAAAATAAAAAATCTTACTTCACCACTTCAACGTCGAGTTTCTAAATCTCCATTACTACAAACTCATTGCCATTCTAATCAATAAAGAAAAGAGTCATCGTTCAAAAACAGAGCAGCAGCTTCTACTCATCAGAACACAATGCACGGAGTGCAAACATGATACATAGCAAATAACCCATACATATGCCTGAACTGAAACTGAATGAATGATCGATCCTACGTACCTGAGTCTCCATCACCATTGTCGCCAAGCACTCGGCCTTCTCCTCTGCTTCTTTACCCTTCACTCCTCGAGGTTGTGCAGCGCAATGAGCGTCGTTGGCGAATATATACACACACACACAACGCGGACTGAGCAGGTCGGTAACGAGCAGCAGAGATGTGGCCGTCGTCAACTACACGCTCTGCCCGCGGCAATGGCATGCCATTAACCCTGCGCTGTTTCCAGTACTGGCCAAAGATGGGTCTAGATGATCTGCAAAAAAATTGAATAAAATAAATGCTGAATTATTACTTTTATTATTATATATCTGCAGATTAATGTCGATTATGATTGTTTCCTGTCATTAATCTTTGAGGGTCGTTGTGTATGCTTTGCTTGCTGGGTCGTGCTTCCTACCTACTCGGTTCCTCCCTTTCACCGGTTCATTTAATTTGTTTCTGCAGGCCTCAGAATCGTCCATCTCATGGCCGGTGCCTTCGTTTCTACGAGTTTCTTATTCTTTCTTCGACCGACTTGTTTTATTCGAGATGTCAGGAGAATTATGTATATATTTACTGTCGAGATATGTAAAGATAGAAGCGATGCTGCCGATAACTGTCCATTAACGTTGAAGAAGACCTCATACAGTACTGAACACTTCACTAGCTATTTTCACATTTGTAGTTGCATGCACTTCAATTTACTATTTGTTATACATTATGTGTGAACTTATTTGCGTCCCTAAACATATTCTAGCTAGCTCCCTTTGCAACACTTTTGTTAGTCTAAGACTTCAAACTCATATATCTATCTCCTTAATTACACCTATATATATATATAATCCATACGAGCATTTGCATGCTCAAGGAACTAGACTAGCTACAGAGAGTTAATATATATATATAGGCACAAACTATAATTAAGAGACAGTATATATCTATATCCAAGTTAGAAAAGAATGAACATACTTGGGATTGCTATATTGAGGCAGTAGTTGCGGCGAATGCAATGCATTAATGCAATGGTGAGCTTCAAATTATAGTGCAGAGGCAGAAGCGTCTAGTGGACATATCCATCCAATCCCTTCAGCTCTCGCGTGTCTGGTCCTCAAAAAGAACACGTTCACCAACAGATTATCAAAAGATTTTTGTAGCACACTTTGCGCCAACCATCCTCATTGGCAATGTACTGAAATAATATAATTAGGCATCTCACAGGAGCAACCAAAGAGCATTCACACTACGCAGATCATAATTTAGTACACAGTCAATTGGTTCAGTATATATATATATAAGTGGGCGAGCTTAATTCATACTGCATAGATCGAGTTAATTTGTAGTGGAAGAAGGGTGGAGAAGGTGTAGGCTAGCTAGCTAGCTAGCTCGAGACATGTACTGAGAATGCGGCAGTATCACTGGAAGTACTGTTGGGGAGTAAGTGCGGCGTGCATGTCGGCATGCATTGGCAATGTGGAAGAAGGGAGAAGAAGAGGGAAGAAGAAGGTTGACTCACGTGCATGAAGAAGGAGTGATGTGATTGGCTGGGCAAGGAATGGCTGTGCCTGCAGCTACGTTTGCAGCCCACGCGCACACATATAATTAATTGCTCATACTCAGCTGCCTACGTTGCCCTGCCCGGTGGTCCATGCTCACTCACTGTGTGCACTGTGGTAAATCATTAATAGAATCAACCCTAGACAGCATCATTCATAAAATATGATCGGGAAAGGGAGAGAGGATAGTTTATATAAAATATATATAGTACAATTTTGAGATATTTTCTTTGATATGGTATTATTATATTCTCTTATTTTAATGTTTGTTTTTTAAAAAAGTGAAAATAATATCTATAATTCGTTCGTGCTAAAAATATCTAGCATCATTTGTTTTAATTATATTCACTATTCAAATATATATTGGTGTTGCATTCATGTAATTAATACTGTACTAACTCCTAACTCGGATCTTTAAACAAGGGTGTGTTTCTGGATTAATTGATAGATTCAAGTTGTGCTAAATTTTTGATTGTGATACAATATAATTTAAATTGGATTCTCATTTACTTTTCTAATTAGTAGTCATCTTATAACATATACATAATACAAAGTAGAATTATCATTACTAAGATGAAGGTTAATTTTTTTGTTAATATAGTATAAGCATCCATGCAATATTAAGTTAAAGTGAAATAATAGAGAGAATCCTATAAAAATATCCAACTTCGACTTCGTCCATACGACTAGGCTTTTACGGTAGCACAAAGGTATTTATAAATTAAAACTGACTAGAGGGCATTGAGATACCATCAATTGCTAGCTAGCTAGTTTCTAAGTGCATGGGTGTGATTTAAGATTGACATGATCATTTTATTGAAAAGAACATTTCTAAGTATATACAATATAAACACTTGTAAATAACATCTAGTAAACAGTGAAGAGGAAATTAAAAATGAATTGCAACGAAAATTCAAATTACAATAACAAAAATTTAGCTAAGTACAACAAGGATATTGGAATTGTTATAATTTGAGACAACATGAATTGAGTTGTCTTGCAATGTGAAGTGAAAAGAGAAACAAAAAATACTTCAAAAGCTTTCCCTAGAGAACATGAATTGAGCATTAGAAGAGGAATAAGTTATCCTATTCAAAGACAACATGAACAAAACACTTACAAATCAAAATTATTCAAGGGAACACTTGGCGAAGAATGATTGTCGAACCAAAGAGTTGTCTTGAGTAGTGACTCTCCACAACCCTTTTATGGTGAGTTGTCAATGAATAAAATTGAGACAACAATCTTATCTTGAGGCTTAGATCAATCAAAAGCACCATGGCAATCATTGATAATGATAATAGTTAACCATTGATCAAATTTTTAATTGATATCTAAAAATTTGAGTCCTTAAGTTAACCTAGCTAGAAGAAGTCCTTGGTTGACCAAGGCAAAAAATATCTATTGAAAACTTGACTTGATCAAAAGTACTAAGAATTTCAAATGTTTCCTCAACCAAGGCAAAAGCTTAGGCTAACCCACTTTCAAGAAAGTGGTCAAACAACATTAATTTGAGTTCTAAAACATTTTGAAACTTACTAATCAACTCAAAATTGACTCTAGTCATAATGCAACAAAAACTTATTTGTTTGAAGGTTTTAATGAATACTCTAATTTAATATTTTACTGTATTACCCTTAGTTACAAAACTAAATACATATTATTATTATTATTATTATTATTATTATTATTATTATTATTATTATTACTTTACATTTTTCTTTTTTTTATGATTTTTTAACTTTTTCTTTTTCATGTTTTTCTTTTTTTTTAAAATTTTTTTACCTTTTTTATTTTTTTCCTTTTTTCTACGTTTTTTACTATTTTTCGACGTTTTTACGGGTTTTTTTACTTTATCTTTTTTATGTTTTTTTTACGTTTTTATGTTTCCTTTTTTACTTTTTTTAGTTTTTCTTTTTTATTTTTTTATTCTTGTTTATGTTTTCTTATTTTTAAATGTTTTTTATGTTTTTATTTATCTTTTTTACGTTTTTTACTTTTTATTTTTTTTACGTTTTTATTTTTTATTTTTTTAACATTTTTTTATTTTTAAAATTTTTTATATTTTTTTTTCTTCTTTTTTTTATTGTTTACATTTTTTATTTTGTTATTTTAACTTTTTTAAAAAAAATACATTTTTTTTATTTTTATTTTTTTACGTTTTTTTTTTATTTTTTTATATTTTTATATTTTTTTACGTTTAATCATATGTCATGACATCATACTTTGCATTCATATTATTATGAGAAAATATTATATATCATGTCTTACATTTATCAGTTATCTATCATAGGTTTATTTTTAAAAAATACTTATTTCATCTATGTCATAATCATTATATTGCATTATTTTAAATTACTTGTAATTAAGGATAATCACATAAATTGACATCCTAGATAGGATGATCAAAATTAAAATATCTAAATAAAGATACATGGTCTCTTAGTTTAGGAAAAACTTATTTTACATCTCACGGACTATAGAATTCACTATATGTATTGAAATATATTAGAAACAATTGAGATGTTATGAGGATGAAAACCACTTAAGATATTGATTTAGTGCAATAAATTGAGTAATAGTTTTATTAAAACAAATGATTATATGAAGTTCAACCATATGGAAAGATAATGTGCAAGTCATGTGCATTTAGCCAAATGATTATGAGTGTAAATTTATTTTGAAAATCATTTCAAAATTATTTTGGAAAAACATGATGAATTATTTATTGAAAGGAATCATCATTGAGTACTTAAATACAAGGTTAGAATGAAACATTAAAGTTTTAATAATTTCTAATTTTATGTCATTCTTTAAAAATAGAAGGTATTTTTATAACAAAACTATCTTTTTTCTAGTAGTATATGACATAAGTAATGTTTACGTAAAATTTCATGATTTTTCGTATACCATAGAATTATTTATGAGATCCTAAATTTCAGATAGAAATCAGATATGTTAATTGATTCGGAACTGTTCCCGATCGATTGCTATAACGTGATTGAAAAAATCGTAACCATGTTGTAGCAGCTACAGATTCATAGCTACTACAATATAGACTTAATCTTGTACCATCTACGAACTCGTAGCTGCTAAAACATGAGTAAACAAATTTTGATCATATTATAGCAGCTACGATTACATAGCTGCTACAACACAAATTTAGCGTTGTAATAGCTATGGTTTCGCCTCCCAATTCGGCGGCACCTCCCCAGAACTTCATGACACTCCCAACCGAAAATAATGTTGCCATTTATTTCTAGAAAAGTGGATAACGCACGTGCGGATAATAAGATTTCAAACTATTTCAAGAAGTAGATAATGATTGCACGAATCTCAAAATTTTAGACTATTTCATAAAGTAAATAACAATTACATGGATCTCGGAACACGCATAGAGCATAGGAATAAGTTGTTGCTTTATAAAAGGTAACCCGCCCCTATGAACTAAAAGAGATAAAATAAAATTATCAAAATTGACCAGATCAAATTACCAAATCAAATCATATTAGTATTTGGATTATTCTAATAATTTTGTTATAATTATTAGAATAATTCTCAGAATTATTCTTAGAATAATTC
>JBBMJZ010002627.1:0-11984 GCA_037833815.1 Zingiber zerumbet | reverse complement strand
AAAGTTCCACGACCAATAAGATCAGACAATACATATGGAGCTGCTTTCCCCCTGTTATGTCCCGGGAAGTGAAAGCAAGCGACATCTTCTTCTGCAGTAGCTTTCAGGGCGTCAATCAAAGGTGCATCAGTTCTCTTGGTCAATATCGATGAATCATCTAAAGTATCAGGATCTGATATTCCTTCAACACTCATTAATGTTACACATTTCTTCCTTCTTTGCCTCAACAACCTTTCCTGCCAGAGATTCAGAAGATGGTAAGTAAAATTTTGATTCCTGGCTGTTGCTGACTTTGGCATGAACAAATGAACATCTCCGATCAAACCATTTACAGATCAAAGAATCATTGGAAATGCACAATTTAGCTTAACTTAAAAGGGAGTGCAATTGTTGCTCATTTCCATCCCTTACCAGGAGTTTAACACGACAATATAATGAGGTGTTGGATGTAAAATAGAAACCTAATAATTGAAAGAACTTCATGGAGCACTTGCCCTGGGCTAAAAGTCATAGACAAATCACATTATCCTCTGTCTTTGTGCTTGTTTTTGCTTTCTTTCTTCATACGCTTTTTGTTATCTCTAGTTCATGAATCTAGGATAGTTCTATTTTTTCGTGATATTTAACATTTTCTGTTTTCTTGAAAGAAATTGTAATCAGCAATGTCCCTTGTATAATGTTTAAATTATAAGATTACAAAATCAAATAGATGAAATACAAGATTATTTAATATTGATAGCTGATGAAATAAAGTTCTCTGACTGGATGCTCTCAATATTGGCATTTCAGAAATCTCATTTTAGTTCCAGTTTTAACTCAACATGAGCAGAAAAATTGGATACTATATAGAATGATAACATTGACTTCAGCTGAAGAACTCTCACATGCATTTTATCAAACATGTACCAGACATGACTAAACTTAAATTTGAATATAGCTTGATTCATTCAAGAACAGAAGGGCCACATTAAAGCAATCCATAAGTTTTGCCAAAAAAAAAAAAAATACAAAAAAAAAACTTTTAAAATCTACTGATTTAGACACTAAGAAGAAGAGAATTTTTCTAGCTCAAAATCAAACAAGTAGAAAAATTGGATGGTATAAAGAATGATAACATAGACATAAACAGAAAATCCTCACACGTGCATTTTATCAAACACATACAATAAATGGCAGTTTAAAATAGGAATAAACAGTTTATTCATTCAACAAGAACATAAGGGCAAATATTAGCGTAATCCAATAGGTTTTAAGGGAAAAAAGGTCTTTTACAATGTGGATTAGAGGAAGAATAGACAAAGAGGAACAGAGACTGAAAGGGGTCGTACAGCAGAAATCGCAGGCTTCAACTGCTGAGAGATCAAACACCTTTGGTTATTTAAACACTCACGGAAGGTAGATACCTACAAAAGCATCAGAAGGAACAATTAAACATCTCGATTGCAGAAACAAAAGTCAGTTTTTTTGTGGCATTCAAAGGGAGAGAACGCACGGGCGGGAGAAGATCTGAGGCTGGATGAGAAATCACAGCAGATGTGTGCGCCCATATGAACATGGCCATGGATGGGCGTCGCCGCTGTTGAAGTAGCAAAAAAAAAGTCAAGGAAACATAGAGAAAGAGAAAGAAACAGCAATGTGAAAACACAAAGAAACATTGCGCGTTTAGATCCCGATACTCACCGGAAGTAGCCGGAGGCCGGCCTTCGATGCAGGAAGGGAGAGAAGAGAGAGGTCGCCGGCGACGGCGAGACCGCGAGGATGTAGATGTAAAAGGCTGAGCCGGAGTGGACCCTCTGGGCCGAATCTGCCCGGCCCTTTAAAGATAGTGGACTGGACGACGAAGACAACGTCGCCACCTGGCGAGTGATGATTGGTTTTACAACTGGGACCGCCAAAGAATGTCTCAGCTGCACACGTGTTAGCTTCTCATTAGTTTATTATCATTACATAGACGCAATTAACACATAATGATTATTTGGCATGCGGTAGTAAATTAGTTAGATTTAAAGGATTTTTAATTAAAAGTATTATTCTTATTCTGATGCTAACATTAAAATGCTATTAATAATAATATTTTTAAAATAACTTTATTGGGATGCTAATATTGAAGTTTGAGCATTAATAAAAATAAAAAATAATGTTTTTTATTTATTATTATTTCATTCCTACAATTTGTTGGTGTCCCTACTGAAAAGTCTACAGCCCCATCACTATTTGTCTTCGTTCAGTCTTCAGAGTTCAACCTCAATATTTCTTTCTGTCATTCATCCCAAAAAAAAAAAACACAAAAAGACAAAATCAAACTGTAACATGAGGTGACATATCGACAGCATAGATAGCGAATGACAACAACAGATGCATTGTATTTGTTGAGCAAAACCCAAGTTAATAACTGGTGGCTTAGGAATTTGTAGTGGAGTTGAATATCTCCACTTACATTGAGGAGTCTTGATCATTCTATTTGGATGATATATGCCTAAAAGCATGGTTGTTTTTATCAAGTGCATGCTAAAAGATGAAGTGCTTCCTTTTCTTTCATGTCTTTGTCAATCATGATGACTCAGTAAATGAATAGGATGAGTTACACAAAGTGTAAGTATTTAACGTCGCACAAGGTCCAGGGGTCGATCCTCGGGGTATTATTGCCTGGGGTTAACATCTCCGCCATGCACTTTCTATCTGTGTACCTGCATTTACCTCCCTCCATATCCGTGGGACCGGCTCTAGGGGGGTCACTAATGTGACGGTTCCACATTTAACGTCGCACAAGTCCCGAGATTCAACCCTTTAACCTCAAATGATAAATCTTTATCTACATATTATCTCAGTTATACGCACATATTTTAAAAATTATGAAAGAGCTCACTAAATTTTAGTATTTATTAATAAGACATTTTTAAAACAATATTTTTTATTAAAAAAATTATAGATTTATATATATAATTTCATGGCTTGGCCTCGTCGCTGGCTGAACCGCTAAGTCGCACGACAGGTCATTGGCCGTGGGTCAAAGATATTTTTTAATAAAAAAATAAATAGTTCAGCGTTTGATAAATATAATATCCATTTGAATATTTGATAATTTAGAAGCTTACATTGGTCTTTTGGTAAAATGCCTTTCAAATAAATGGATTGGATTATGGACGAATGCAAGCAGTTACGAACTAAATTAAACTTTTAGACTAAGGGCATCTACAATCACGAAACTTCTCTATGAACTCTTTTATTATTATATCTATGTTATGTTAAAAGTAAAAAAACTTCACATATCTTTTCACTATAAAAAAAAAACCTTTCAATGACTTCATTGATCCCATACTTTTCATTATATATATTTCTCTCACTTTCCTATTCTACATTATATATAATTAAATTTTAATAAAATTCAAATTCACAAATTGTTAATCTGAAATAGCATTAATAATTAAAAAAATACAAACTATTATAGTAAATATATAACAATTAATAAATTATTTTTCATTGATGACAACCGTAGCGTGCCTAGATATACTCAACCAAGTCAGTTTGAAGTTGATAATGCAGTTGATTATCACGTAGTTCACAATTTCTTCGGAGGTATTCTTGAAATTTTTGCGTGAAGCCTTGAAATATTTATAATGGAGGATCTCCTTCATATTCGACCAATTGAATACTATTAGTATTAGCTCTAGTACCAATTATGAGATGTTTGACAAGGGTACCTTTTGTATTATATTTCACTTATTAATAAAAGACAAAGTTGTTTATTATATTTACTTTAGTTCAGTGCCGAATGAATAAGTATAATAATGCCCTAGGATAATAGATTCTAGTCTACAACATATCAATTAGTTGAATTGATAGTGGGATGTTGTGGATATATCGAATACTACTCTTAACTATTCCTTGTCAAGCATTAATATACAAGGACAATATTAATGCGTTGAGACTAGCATGTAGGTCAACGGATGACTTAATCTCATAAATCATGGATATGAGATATCAGGTTAACACATGGGTATATATTAAAAAATATGTACTGAATGATCCGCTATGATAATATTTCATGGATCATTATATAAGTGTCATAAACATTCTCATATGACTATTATTATAAATAGTCCTTAGACCTAAAGTCACTACTGTTCCCTACATAAGGAGTTGTATACTTTAGTATCGACAAACGACACCTGTAACAAAGTGGACCATAAAGTCGATCACTAGGTATAAAATAAGTTATGCGGTGTAAATAGGATCTATCTCTTCCATATGACGAAAGCAATATCTATGGGCCCCTTGATTAGTAGGACACAAGAATGCATGGTCATGCTTAAATGAGTTAATATATGATATTGAGCTTATTTGATTGAGTGTGTCTACTTAGAGATCGATAAACACAAAGATTGATAAGAGGATGACATGGTCTATACATCATTGATTAATCTAGATATCAATGATAGAAGGATTGAGTCATACAAGATAATAGACACGGAAATGTTAAGTTGGATTTCAACATTGTTGTCACTTGGGTAGCAATGATGTCTTGTTAGATATCACTCATTATTTATATGTCTAAAATAGTTTTAGAGACATTGCCAACATTATGAGAACCTATTGGGTCACACACAAATAACAAGTTGATTTGGAGATGAATCCATATGATAGATCATCGGAATAAGCCTAATTCAAATTGGACTCATGAGTTAAACTCAAATTGGATCCAACTATTGGATTGAGTTCCAATTCGAATTAAACTCATCAAGTCAATTGGATTGATGATTAATGAGTTAGACTCATTGAGTGATTTGATGAATTTGAATTCATGAAAAAAGAGGAGTGCTCAATTTGAATTGCTCATGCATTGGATACATTGGATGAGGAGTGGACAATTTGAATTACTCATGCATTGGATGCATTGGATAAAGACAAATATTAATGTCAATTATGGCAATTGAGATTAAGGCAATTTCATGGTGGCAAAAGGCGATTCGCTCGCCCCTAGCGCCTCCGCTAACCCGTCCCTAGGCCAACACGAATGAGGTAAATCACGGGGGCTACTAGCCCGGATAATGACTAGTGCATAGGGGAGGGTAGGAACTCAACTACTAGCCGAGATTTGACCCCCATACCTCATGGTGGCAACACCTCATGCACTAGCCACTAGTCCATCCCGAGGGGACAAGATTAAGGCAATTTCATGAATGAATAAAAAGAGGTTTTTAGATTCATTTTCATGATGAGACTTTGGTTCTTGCTCTTATTCTTCTCCTATCTTCCACTCTTGGCCGAATCTTTCAAAGAGGTTGCTAGCACAACTTTTGGTTGATTTCTTCTCCACTTTGTGAGTTTGTGAGACAAATGAAGGCTTGTTCGTGTGGCTACCGTAGAGGTGCGGCCACTTGATCATGTTGAGATCCACATCTAAAGAAATGTTGCTGCCGGGATTGCGAAAGACACGCAACAAAGGTATACCTTTTAATAAAACTTAGTATATGGTTTACTTTGCATGGATCTTCTAGATAGAAACTTATTTTTTCCGCTACACTTTTCGGCATGTTTAGCGCTATAGTCTCTTACAAATACTGCATCTCTCTCATTTTCAATAATCATGTTGTATAAAATAACGCATATATACATAATGTCATTCAAATTATCCTTATACCAAAATTGTCTTGGACCTCTTATCATTGTCCATTGAGATTGGAGCACCCTAAATGCCCGCTCAACATCCTTTCTCACGGCCTCTTGTCGTTCCTTAAACATTTTTCTCTTGGGATCCTGGGGTCATGGAAACTTTCGACAAAAGTACCTATTTTAGATAGATCTCATCAGTCAGATAGTGTCCTTTTATATATTGTGTATTGTTAACCGTAAAATTAACCTCGGGTGCATTCTCTTGTAAAATGTTGTTGAATAAAGGTGATTTGTTAAGTACGTTGATATCATAACGTGATCCTGCAATCCCAAAAAAAGGCGAGCCATATCTATAAGTTCGTAGCTGCAACTGCTTCACGCATAATTGTTGGGACACCATCATCTCCCCAAGTAAATTGGCCTTTCCAAGCATTGGGATAATTTTTACGCTACCAATGTATACAATCAAGACTACCCAACATGCCAAGGAAGTTGTGTCTCTACTAGCTTATGCATTTCAAGCAAGTGTTAGATATCAGTAGCATTAGGTCTTCTCAAATATTGGACCCCAAACACTTTAATTATAGATAGATAGAAGTTATTTTAGCAATTTATAGGTACTTATCATAATGATCAACAGAGATTCCATACGCTAATTGACGGATAGCCGCTATGCATTTCTGAAGTGGCGATAAATCTTTTTTTCCCATCACATTGACCTTCAATTAAAAATATTCTGAATGATTTTTTAAGACATCGACTATACAAAAAAATAACCATCTTTGCATTCGGAATCGACGTCGGAATATATCATTAAGATATATTGGCTCATCAGAGAAGTAATCATTGAAAAGACGGGTATGTTCGACTTCACGATTCCGATTCAAATACTTTCTCCTTTGTGTTCTACTAGAAGAACTTTAAGCTCTTTGACATATCATTTGTTGCCACTCATATAGTCGGAGCATTTATTTGTTCATCTATATCTTCTGCATTTTCCATCAATTCATTTCTCCATAATTCATGGTGCATAGATCGATCTGGATTTTTTAGGGGTACGTGTCAAAAATGAACCCGACCCGAGGACCCAACCTGAGTCGACCCGAAAAAATCAAGTTTGGGTTGGGCATTTCGGGTTCGGGTCGAGTTCGGGTTAGAGGGTTGGAGAGTTAAAAATTTTCAGATCGGGTCGGGTCAGGTTCAGGTTGACCTAAATATAGGGTTTAGCGGGTTTCTCTGGGGTTAAATTAAATTTTATTTTAAAAACTAAGATGTTTTTATGTATATTAATATCATGTTTGTATGATAATGATGGAGTATTGAGATAAAAGTGAAGTATTATAAGGAAAATATCCCCAAAAAAATCGTTTTGAATCAAATTTTTTGATTATCTGGGTCAGGTTCGGGTTGGTTGAATTCGGGTTCGGGTTTAGGTGTTTTGCGTTGAACTCGTATTCGGGTTGGGTTAAAAAAAACTCAACCCGACCTAATCCGACCCGACTCACTCGAATTGACACCCTTAGGATTTTTAGCTATTTGAAATAAATTAAGATATGAATTGAGAAACTAATAAGAAAAATAAAAAGTTGAGAGAATATATTTATAAATAAATTTTTAAATAAAAATTAATTGTTGAACAATGACTAAAATTTAGTCATTGTTCCATGGTAAAATTAACCTTTCTTTTTTTATATTTTAGTTTTTTTATTTTTAAATTAGAAATAAAAATATTTAATAAATATTTTTTTTTTAAAAAAAAAATAATAGCTCCATCCTCATAATTAACGAAGAAGCTCCCTCGGGAGAAAGCACCTTCGATCAATCCACATCACAATGGAAGAAGATCTGTCACTTTTAACTTAAACCAATAAATTGATATCTTTAATATTAATTGATAATATGCCTTATTAATTTTTAGGTTTGTTTTACTTGGATTTAAAAATTTATCAGTTAGATGCTATATAAATTTTATATTATTTAAAAAACAAAATTTTGAACATGATTTTAAATTGTCTTTTAATTTGTATTATGTTTCTTTTTAAAATTTCCGATTCCAAAGTAAAACCAAATTCATTTCCTCTTACATAAATTTTAAAAAAAAAATTAGCCCGAAATATTCCGAAGCCGCCGCTGACGAGCATGACGTCACTCCTGCTCGCCGTGGCGTCCCGAATGCGACCGCAAATTATGATGCACCGAATCCAAAATTTTATTAATTCCATTAACTTGGTTGCCAAAAATGGATATGAGTGGCATTTTGGGGAATCGTGTTTCGCCCTCTTACTTCAGGCTCCAATCATTTACTCGCCCGAGGGGAGGAGGATGACGCCTCTGCGGCTGCGGCAGCATCAGCAACCGAAGTCGGTGAGGCCATACCCAGCAAAAAGACACCGCATTTGGTAGGATTGATTGCGTCGCCGGTTTCTTCTTCTTCTCCATCTGTGAGTCCTTCCTGTTTCAGATAGATCTTGCAATTTGTACCCATTTTTGAACTTTCTTACAGGTAAATCCATCTCTGAAGGTAGGATTGAGGGGAAAATTTGATTTCCCATCTCTTTTGTGGGTTTTAATTTTGATTTTGCGTATAGGTAAATCCCATAGTTAGTGGGATTAGACTTGGTTGTTGTTGTTGTATGGGTAAATCCCGTAGTTACTTCATGTGAAATAGGGATTTCAATTTGGGAATTGTGGGTGGTTTGTTGTCGAGTCTAGCTAGTTGGTAATCACTGTAACCTCCATGGTTCCCGGCTTTGAATTTCTAGTTGTCATTGGGAAACATCAGAGCACTAAGAGTTTAGATCATCTGTTTGTTGAATGAATCTCCCATCTTTCGTTGAATTAACATAGGAACAATTGATGGTAAAACGGGATGCCTTATTTTTGGATGATAAGAATGGCTACAGAAAAGATTTAGAATCAAAGTTATGTTCTGAATGTTGGATTTTTCAGAGAATACAAGGTGTTGTTAGAAGTTTTATCTTATTTGTTTTCACAAGGCCATGGTTTAAAATTTCAAGTAGTTCTGACCGGTACTGGTGAACGTTAGTATTCCACTGACCGGCATGTGAAACTTGTCGATACAAATTGATCCCAGAGATTGGTCAGCTGACGAGGTTACTTTGAACAACACTACTAATTCTTTGAGGCTTCTGTGAGCTTAGGCTTTGTCGAAGGACCTCATGAGGCTTTCTTGAGGCTTCCAGGAGTTGGAGACCGTCAGCAGGACCTTTTGCAAGGTCTTTTGTAAGTAAGGGTTCCACAGTTGGCTTCCTCGAGTATCCCAGGAAATTGCCGCAAGTTGGAAGTCAGTGAAATCTTCAATGAGGTTCCTCTCCCCTTCTTCCATCATCAATTCCTCCTACTGATTGGTGCAATTAGCTCCACTGGGATATGCTGTTGGCACTAGGGGCACATCTCATTCCGACTGAGGATCAATACCTCAACATGGAATGTGATTTCAAACTTTGCATAAGACGTGAGGATTATGTCGACAAATTCATTGAGGAGAAAAGTTATATTAGGTAACGTAAGACAAAGCAATCCTAGAACGGTAGAGGATTTGAAACAAGTAGGTTACTAGTGGCATGAGAGATGATGAATCAATTTTTTGTTTGTAAACATGATCAAGGAAAAGGTGGTGGACACTCCTTAGCTTTTAGGATCAGAAAGTTAAATAGGATCAACGACACTAATCCAATTATTGCCGTTCTTCTAATTCAAAATCCAATTTAACTGGAGTTTGAAATTAAAGGTGAAGAATTTTACTTTGGCTGGCAATAGTAAACATGAAATTAGACAATTATGACCTGGAGCAAAGATATAGCAAAAAAGATATAAAATTGACACAAGATGTATGAGGACACCAAATTGAGAAGAATAGACATGTTTATGAAACAAGCTCTTTACATCTTATAAATTGACTGGATAAAGGTTTAATGAATTTGTATCATATAAATAAAAACTTTGAAGAGTTTTGATTAGTTTAGATCATTTATCCTCACTTGATATCAACAAAAATATTCTAAGTTGCAGTACTTATATTCTAACATAAACTATGACTGTGAATTCAGTATATCCTGCACTGCTCATATATGTATAAACAGTTAGGCTATCAAATATGTGTTAAGGAGTAAACAACCAATATTAGGAATACCGACTATCAATACTAGGAATAACAACTACAAACTTCTTAATGGGTAATGCCTTCCTCAGACTACCATGATAAAACAATCAATCAGGGTCCTCAAGATGGATGAGGAAAATTGTGCATTTCCATCTTGAATGCTTTTATCTGGAAATCACAGGAATAACTGTTCAATAACGGTAATGATATACTGGTTTCTAAATCACTCTCGTTGCATAAGTTCATTAGGCACTCAAAAAGTCATACTTATCTTGGAGATGTAATTTACCTATTAATGCATTAAGGAAAAATGTGAATTTGAAGGACTGGAATACCAGATGGACATTCAGATTCTTCTGTTATTTCTTATATGAATGCTTAGGCATTAGTTATATTCAGCATCTAAATGCTCTTCAAGTCTTGGCTTGTGGAAGATAAGATGCACAGATCATTGGCTTGGAAATAACGTAGACACATTGGACTCATTTCCAAAAAAAATAATGCAACCTTTCAGTTTTAAGTTACCAATCTATCTCTTTTTTTTTTACCTCCTAAAAGAATACTGTTGTCTCGCTCTGTTTTATGTTTATTTTATGCAATTGTTATCTCATTGTTGCGCCTTTCCATCTGGTCCATACATGCAGATCATTTTCTTCATTGTAATTGGATGTTGAAGGAGATTATCTGTTGGTTCAAAAGCTCAAGTGATATTCTATTATTTTGTCAGCGAGGGATTCCAATATCTGTTACTCAAAGATAATGAGCAGCCGCAGTTTAACATGATTAAACAAAATAATCCTCCCAAAGGAAGAAAGCATGCTTGTCATGCCTCACTGATATCAGTTCAACTTAATAGCCAACATGATTGTGAAGAACCAATAGGTGGCAATTTATCCTCCATGAGCCCCTGTATTCAGACAGAACCTCTCAAATCATCCAGCTTCCTGAAGGACCTTCCTTTGTCACTCAAAAGATCAAGCCCAGTACCTGAACCAGAAAGTCCTCTTTCTCATGTATCAGTCCCTGAATTCTCTGAACCTATATTGTCTCGTTCTTCTACATTCTGTGCCAATATGTACTCTTCATCTGTGAACAGCTCAGAGCCCTGTTCCAAGCAGAATAACTTTCCCTTCCTTCCTCATCATATGAAATGTGAGCAACAGAATTCATCTGTTCAATCCTCAAATTCTCCTCTTCTGCTCTGTGGAGATACTATTGTGGCAAATAACGAAGATGAACACACAGATGACCTGGTGGAAGATTTTCTTAATCTCTCTAGTGATGTTTCAGAGGGAATCATCCGTGGAGAAAGCTATGGGAACAGTGTCTTAGCATTCAGTGAGCAAATGGAATTTCAAATTTTATCCGAACAACTTGGTATAGCAATCACGGATAATGGGGAAAGCCCTGCCTTGGATGTAAGTGTTTTTGAATTTCTATTCTTTTCAAAGATTTTTTTAAATGATTGCACCCTAACAAATTGATTATTACCTCTGCTTAGAAAAGTTAAATTTCTAGGGGTTACACTGTAGCAGGGTTTGAAGTGTCGTGTTGTGCCTCCTGAAACCACCGGAATTTACCGCTCTGATGAGGAAGCAAAACCGGCACAGCAGACGGACAAATTTCGCCTTCGTCATCTGCTAGCGATCGAGGCCTCCGTGCCGCCAGAAGTGTCACCGGACGTTTCCGGCAGCGGCGGAGGCGTCACGCGACGCCTCTGTCAGTGTCGGAAGCGTCGTGCGACTCCTCCGCCAGTGCCGGAAGCATCGCGTGACGCCTCCGCAGCCGGCGGAAGTGACGCACGAGCGTTGCTCGCGGGACTTGCACGACTTACGCAATGAGATCGGGACGAGATCACTGTTGCACAAAAGTAAAAAAGATTTAATTAATTAAACAATTCTCAACTAGTCTGTGATATTTTGAATAGACTTTTATAAACCCTAATTAATTATCCCTATAAAATATATAAAAATATATTTAATTTTTTTTAAAAAAATAATTTAAAATTATTAATTGATATTATAAAAAAATATTTTTTTACCCTTTTAAATTTATTTAAAAATTCTAAAAAAATTAAAATTCTAATAAATCATATTTATATTCTGATAATTTATTATTATTATTTTATTTTATTTATTGTTTAATTGATATTTTAAATTTTTTACTATTTAAAATATATAAGATTTAAACTAATAATTAATTAAATGAATAAACAATTAATTTATATAATTATGATGTATCAATTTTA
>JBBMJZ010002583.1:0-11987 GCA_037833815.1 Zingiber zerumbet | reverse complement strand
TCGATTACTTACCGCGTCGACCGGCCTCTGTCCGACTCAGCTTCCGGATAGGATCACCCAGCGTTCCCGTCAATCCGTCCCTAGGCTAATACGGAGGAGGTAAATTACGGGTGGCTACTAACCATTAGTGCAAATGGTCAAGACATGGAGGAGATTATGCTCGGTCACACTGAGTTTTAATCCCAAAATCTTATGTGATAATATTCCATGTTTTAACTATCGCACCGCCCCGAGATGACTCCCTTCATGACTATCTTATACTATTGAAAGAGAATGAAATCAAGTACTGGATAGACCCCTCATGTGGGAGGGTGTTTTCATGATTTTATCATTATTTGATGTTTACTTAATTTTATAAATTTGTCACATAGTTACTATCTCGGCTCCATCTGGCTCCGTCAGATGGAGGGAAGAAAAGTAAAATCATGGAAACTAACCCCTGAGCCACGCACGCCTACAGTAGAGTTACTAGTAGGAAAGAAGGCATCCAACTAATTTTCTTCTATGATTTTTTAACCATATTAAACATGAAATTATTATTTATTCAAATAATATATATCTATAATGGAAGCCTTTTCAAACTTTTTTTCAATGTAGATAAATCCTAAAAGTAAAATACAATTATCCCAAGAATTTGACAAAAAAAGGAAGTTAATTTTCTATTCATGCAACAGGCAAAGCCATCATCTCTTCATTACTTTTTGAAAAGATACGTGACATTGACTCCATTGATTTGGGAGCCTAAGCTCAATGCAATTGACTCTAACCCTAATCCTATTCCTAACCCTAACCCTAATTAGAATCTTTAGATGCAATAGACAGTGATGGGCAATGCACGGTCTCAAGTTTTTCCAACAAAATAGACACACACAAGGAGTCATGAATGGTAGGGTAGCATTCATTCATTAAAGTGATTTTGTCATTTTCAAAGGATGGGAACATTAAATAAATAAAATAAATAACTAATGGGGGTGTTTGTAAAATAAGGCAAAGCCGAGGGGTGAGATGAAAATTTCATCACTATGGTCTGGTCTTGGTATATCGAGTGGAGACAAAAGCAAATCTAGTGAAGATTTGAGAAGCATCCATGGATGAATAAATTACGAATGCATACCCCATTGCAATGGGTGGAGAAGGAGCCCATGCCATGTCATATCGAGCAATTATTGGTGTTGCTATGCATCATGTCAACTGTGCATGTATGTGTATGTATTAGATAATGTGATCAATGGTTCGAGTGCATCTAAATTTGCTTGATGGATCCGTTTCCATGAACGTTTGGGATGTGAATCCTTGGGAGGGCCCTGATATGATTTTATATATCTAATACCTCTATTTGCTCATCTAATTAAGTCGGAATTCAAACATGATGAAGTTTACACGTGGTGAGAAGGTCGAACAGAGATCCTTGACTTGTCCGACTCCTGGGGCTTAATTCACCCGACTCTTTCAAAACTAGGGATGACAATTTCATCCGAATATGATGGAGGATATGATATCCAACTAAAATAGAGAAAGTTATGGAGAGACTATTAATACCCGATATTCAACCCGAATACCCGATTAAATAGTATATATACATATATTGAAGATTTTTTTTCTTCCAAAATCAACTTACTATTTTTGTTGATATTATGAGGAGACTATATAAATGTCTAATCTATTTTTTAAAATTATATATATAGAGAGAGAGAGAGGTTGTTAATTTTAATATATTTTTTGTTGAAGAATAATAGTTGGATAGAAAGAAAGCAAATTATAACTATAGAAGATATCTAATTCTTTAATGGGTATGAGTATACCCATAGGAAACTCTATGCCTGATGCATATGGGGACGGAGGATATAGAATCCAACCTGAACCCGACCTATTGTCATCCCTATTTAGAACGGTTTACCTAATTCCTGGAATTTAGTCTCCCGACTTCTTCAAATTGGTCTGCCCAACTCTTGAGGCTTAGTTCTCCCAACTCCTGCCTAGCTTCCTCAAACCAACGATGCTTGGTTTATCTCCTATCGACTCAGTCTTGTCGATTGAATGCTACTACCCACCGAACACTTCGGCTCACTCCTTCCAGCCTCGTGAATTTGACTTAATGGGTCGAGCTTTTTGTGCCCAATCACTTCTGTATCCTGTGAACTAGCGTAGCTCATGGGATAACACGTGGATCCGTCTATAAATACAGCACGTGGGTGATGTGACCGTAAGATACGACAGTGATACTATGACAATATGCTAATGAGATATTTTCTCTACTATAATATGACGTCCAATTATTGGAGAAAAAAAATTATTTTAGCTATGTTATAAAAGGAGTGTGTATTTACGGGCACAAGTACGCTTACATCCTCACATACAGATGCTCGTTAATCTTCTACTGTTCATCTTCTCCATTTTTTTTTTGCCAAAGATCTTACTCAAGAGTCGGAGCGACTGAGTCGGAGCTCCTGACCTTCATTCTAAAAATTTTTTCTCCTTCCTTCCCTCAAACATTGTGGGCTCCGTTAGCGGTCGGTCTTCCTTTAGGTGTACGAAGACTTTATAAACAAAGAAGATAGTTCACCGGTGGCTCATTCTCAGATGATCCCAGACAAGAACATGTTTAATTAAACCCTAGAATCTCATGTTGTATCTCAACTCCCACCTTTCACACGGCTCCACACTTGAATTCTTCAACTAAAGTTGTGGTCATCAGGACCTTTAATGCTTTGGCTAGAGTCATTAAGGCTCACGCAATGAGAGTTTGACGCGGGCTCTATTAATAATGGATGTCTATATTGGACCTTAAGTCATGAAAAGTCGCCCATTGCTATGATGATAGGCAATAGATCTAGAAAAAAATCACTCTAAATCTCTAATTGTCTATCTATGTTATAAGGAAGACTTCTAACGTTGTGGTTGCTAGTTAACCTAAATGTGTTTCACAAACGAATACAATCAGAGTCAATGTTTAAGTCCACATGTGGTTCAACCAATTGATATACTAATTCCCAACCCTACAGTGATTCACAATTCGGCCTGTTAACAACAGCTAATTAACCTATTCTCTCGAGTACTTTCTAATTTATCCGATAAATTAACTAAAAAAATAATATACCAATTTATATTTATAATTACTTTGTTGAAGTAACCCTAATCATGCAAAACCCTACTACTTCACATGTCCTCGTATCTCTTTCTCTCTCATTGACAGAGTTCTTCCTCCTCCTCTTCTTCTTCGTTTTTTCCTCCGCCGATCGAGGATCCTAAGAGAAGCAGCAGCAGCAGTTCGTTAGGTATGGGGATTGGCGCCCTCTACTCTCCGATCCATTTCATTCTCTTCTCTTCTGTTTCCTGATCTCCCAGCGCAGACCACATGTGACTCGGAGAAAGACGAGCCCCGGAAGCGGGAGGAAAAAAGCGAGTCAACTCGGAAGCAACAGAACAGCAGCAGCAGCAGCGCCAGCCGATGCATGCACACGGCTCGAGATCACGTCCTCATATGAACAACGCGACAGCACAATTATTATCCAGAATCCAACGCGCTAATAAGGAAGAAACGAATCCGAATTAATTAATTCACGTATTCAATTCTTCTTCTCCGACGTGAAGTGAAAGAGAAGGCGGAAAGTGGGGGTCGGTCACGCAAAAGCACCGGGTTTTCCGGTCAAAAGGACAGCCCAACCCACGGCCGGATCGCCACCACGTAGACGCTAGCTGATGAGTTCGGAGGATCGGTGAGACTTTTTCTTCCCTTTCGTTTTTGTTTTTTTAAAAAAAAAACAAAAATTAATCTCAACTTTCAATTCCCCTGTTCATGCCATCGTTTTCTACATTGGGAGCAATGATGAGACAAGTGACGGACTTTACTCTCTTTCGCAATTCCATGGAGGAGTTGAGGGGAGCCGCTGGGGCTGGGCCGCAATAAATGGCGGAGTCGAGGCCGCTGCCGTAGCCGTCTCCATGGCGGCGTTGCAGAAGACTCTGGTTTCGGAATTCAATACGAGCACGAGAAGTTAGAGAGAGAGAGAGGAGTTGCCCACTCGCCCTGCTGCTCCTTTCTTCTGCTGCTGCTTACTTCTGCTGCTTGCAGTTGCAGCGGCGGTGGCAGGAAGAAATCAGGAGAGGGAAAAAAAAAATACGGCGGAGGCAGTGACGGAGATCATTAATTACTCCGAGGAGATGCGTTTTCAGTCGGTTTTATTTTGATCTGTTTGAAGTCTCTAGAGGCAAAGATTAGCTTCGTAGGGAGCAGATTAGGAAGAGGGTCGGATGGATTGGGTGGTGTAATTAAGGCGGCGGAGTCGTAGATATGGCAGGATTTTTCCTCGGAAGCGGCAGCGACAGCGGCGGCGGCTGCCAGCCACCGCGCGGAGAGTTAGGTTCTGCCGGCGCCGCGGGGGTGCCAGCTTCTGAGAGCGGTTTCTTTCTTTATACTACCGGGCGCGGCAACCCGACCGCGTACGGCGCACGAGGATTCGAGCTGTGGCAGCAGCACCACCCCCACCCCCAGCTTTACCCTGGCAGCGCGTTCCCGCACGTCGGCGCGGCGCAGCCACAGCAGGTGGGCCGCGGAGGCGGGCTCGGCGGTGGGTTGAGCTGCCAGGACTGCGGCAACCAGGCGAAGAAGGACTGCGCGCACCTCCGGTGCCGCACCTGTTGCAAGAGCCGCGGCTTCCCCTGCCCCACCCACGTCAAGAGCACCTGGGTCCCCGCCGCCAGGCGCCGGGAGCGCCAGCAGCAGCTCGCCTCCGCCGCCGTCGCCGCCGCAGAACACCGATCGCGCCGCGGCGCCTCCGTTGCCGGCAGCGACAGCGCCACCGCCTCCGGCGAGACTTCCAAGCGACCGCGCGAAATCGTCACCTGCGTCCGACCCGCCACCGCCACCGCCACCACGTTTGGTTGGTACTACAATTTTTCTTCCAAACTGTTCTAGCAATCTGCAACACTATTTGCCGAATCCCACTTCCTCCTTCGCCTTGTCCTCTTCTCTAAACCGAACATATGTCGATGCAGCGGAGGCGGCGACCTTCCCGCCGGAGGTTTCCGCGCCGGCGGTGTTCCGCTGCGTGCGGGTGAGCCACGTTGACGACGGCGCTGACGCGTTCGCCTACCAGACCGCCGTCAGCATCGGCGGCCACGTCTTCAAGGGCCTCCTCTACGACCACGGTGCCTCGGCGGCGGAGCCGCAAGAGTTCCCCCTCGCCTTCTCCACCTCCCCCACCGTAACCATCGCCGGCGCCGGACACCCACCCATCAACACCCCTACAACAGCGCCTTCCGCTCGGCCTCTCGACCCCTACCCGACCGCCTTCTTGGCCGGCGCTCAATTCTTCCCCCACCAAAACAGACCTTGAGTACGTCCCAAATCATCATCATCATCATCATCATCATCGTTTCCTCTTCTTCTTCTTCCAATTGTATCATCTTTGGAATTAATAATTTCATGATCTTTTCTGCAAATTATTCGATATAATCATTTTTGTTGTCAAGATTAGCTTTCGAAATCAACAGGCGAGCAAATTGCAACAATACACTCACTTCAACTGAGCTCTCAAAATAATTTCCACTTAATTATATTTGCATGGAATCTAATTACCATCTTCTCCAATTCTAGCTCCATGAAATTAAGCTGAAGAAGCTAGAAAGAGAAGGGAGCAAGGTATATGTATCAGCACTTAATACCGAGATTAATCTTTAATTATAAATTATTATTATTATTTGTGTACTCAATTAATTATTTATAGTCTAGTACTGTGAATGCATGCATTACAAACTGTTCAGTTTCTTTTCCAAGCAACTGCTACATTCTACCATCTCTTTGTTGTTTGTCATTCATCAATATAATATTCTTTTCTAAAAGATATTTTCATTGTTTTTTATACACACACATATAAGCAAGGCAGAGCTAAGTGATGGAGTTTTGATTTGATAAGTTAATTAAATCAGTTGCATTAAAACTCAAAAAATGCCTATAAAGTGTATTATATGAACTAGTTTAGCATTAATGTATTAGCTGCATGTATTTTTAGGTTTATATAGTGTGTATAAGCTAAGCATAGTAAAAATACAGGAGTCTTTTTACACTAGAGAAATGAATTTCTGAAAGTATTGATGTTTTTATTTTATTGAATTATTAGTATTCTCTTCTTAATTTGAGTGAACTCACATTGTGATCGAGATTCAAATCCAAACTAAAGTTATCTTAATTTGTTGTTCAAGATTATATTTTGTGGATGCAATCTCATAAATTAAATAATATTTTGTTTGAAATATTAATTAATTCGAAAGAAAATTTTTAGTCCATCAATTAAGATTATAAAGAAACTTTATAATTAAGATTTTTCGTGTATAATTCAATAGTTAATACTAATATTGATTATATATCAATTGTAAAAATGCAGTAGATTCTTTTAATATTATACAATCTATTGGACTCCATAAATGAAATCTAGTTGATTGCCACTCTTTATAGAAATATTATTAATATAAGCTTTATTTTATTAATTTAGGAAAAAAATCTAGAGACATACACTTTGATTTATATTTTTTTTATAAATCATAGCACATATTATGATTTTTTATAGTAAATCTATCCTCAAATATAATTCTTGAGGAATAGTGGAGTAAAATCTCTTTTAGCTCTTTGTATTTTTTATTTTTTAATGATAATTTAGGTTTTTGAGCCCGGGTTCAATTAAATCTAGAGGTGGATGACCTTCCTAGTTTATCCATTGGATAAATTTGAAAATACAAATGAATTTTTCTTTAAACAGCTAACTTTCTAGATTTTTCATCTCCTATTTTCACTCTTTGTAAAAAGAATTAATGAATAAGGTAATACTGAATTTGGAACTATTAGACTATCTGAATGATAACCTAATACCCTTCTTGTATTGTACCATAACCCTGGGACTTCTTTTAACTCTTTCTAGCACCTTATCTTTGTGCTAGAAGTCCACCTCCTTTTGTGTCAAGAGTTATTGTATATGTAAATCGGTTATCCGATTAGTTCCTTATATATCTTCATTCACCCAATTAAAAAATAAGCTTTAATAATTTAAAAACATTGCTCACAGATAAAGTTTAAAATTTATATTCATTAATAAAATTTCTATCAAATTTATAAATAAAAAAATCTCAAATAATTAAAAATGAATTAATCAAGTCTTCAGGGTAAATTATTCTAAACTTCATGCATGCAAATATTAAGTTACAGTGGTGACAAATAAAGTCTCATGTTGGAAACATATGGAAAGAATTATAGACTTGGAAAAATATCTCTATTGACATAAAACTTTTTAGGTAGAGCTAAAAAATAAAACCATAAGGGTTTAGACCTAAAATTGACAATATCATATCCTTGTGGTAATATCGTAATTTTTGTAGTCTTAACAATTGTTATTAGAGCCCGGACTATCAGATGGACTAACCGCCTACTGTACACAAGAATCATGATTCAATCGAGCCATGTGGATGACGACTAGATACGAAGTAGAAAAGTTCTAGTTGTGGCTGGGCAGGTAAGAAAGACCTAGTAAGTTGGTTGGACTAACGGGTAAGGAAGTCTTAGTAGGTCGGGTGGACTAAGGGGTAAAAAAAGTCTTAATGGGTCAAGGATTAGATTACATCAAGCAAATATACGTGAGGAGGAGGTCCTTTGTTTGACGAGGGATTATTGAGTTGCAAATAAAATCACAGAAAGTATCATTGACTTACTTACAAGGGAAATACGTTTCCATTGTTACAAGGTATTTTTGGTAGAGTTCAAAAATAAAACCATGGGAGCTTAGGTCCAAAATGAATAATATCATACCATTATAGAGATATCTTAATTCTTTTAGTCATAATAGCAAACTCAACTTCTTCATCAATTCATGAGTCTAAAAAAATTTATTCTCACTCTTTGTATGTAAATTTTTCTTTATTTAACTCTCTAATACATACCAATTTATATCATTGTTCTTATTTTTTGGTAAAAGTTTAAAATATAGTATAATTTCTTCTAAATTCAGTATATTTAAATTATAATTTACTATATTTTCTATAAAATTGAGCACAATTCTTTTTTTACTTTTAACTAATCGATTGATATACTAAATTATAGTTAAATGATACTGAATTTAGGATAAATTATACCATTATTTTTAGATCAAAATTTTTTGTTATTTTTTATAAGTATAAAAAGTCTAAAATAATTTTTTGTTATTTTTTATAAATATAAAAAGTTTAAAATAAAGTATAATTTTTTATAAATTTAATATTATTTAACTAAAATCAGTATATGATGAAAAATATTTAGTTTGATTAAAAATATATTATATTTTAATTTAAATATGAGGATGAGTTATATTTCATCTTATTTTTTTATTTTTTTTTATAGTAGGGAGTAGGAGTAAAAACAAAGGTTTACTAGCGATTTTAGGTTAATTTACCGTTTAATGAAACGCATAAACTCATGGACGGCCCTGCCTGCTATAAATATTTTACACGTGTCGTCAATCTATTGGGAGATTGCTATTTATGTATCTCCCATCCAAGGCTAGGCCGGCGATTGCTGACTTTTGTTCCGCGCATCGTCGCATGCTAACCGTCGTCTCTGCCTTCCCGACCGCCCCACGGCTCGCCCTCTCCACCCTCCTCCGCCACCGCCGCAGTTATTCTCTCCGTCTTTGCCTCCCCTTCTGCCAACACCAAGCCCCATCGCCCCACTCATCTTGCGCCATGGCATCCACTGAGGCCAATCGCGGAGCGAAGGAGGCGGCGGCGGAGGTAGAAATGGGGGAGAAGACCCCGACGCCCACTGCAGATCCGTCGTCTCCTCCTCCTCTTATGCCTCCGGAGAAACCTCTTCCCGGCGATTGCTGCGGGAGCGGATGCGTCCGGTGCGTGTGGGATATCTACTACGAGGAGCTCGAGGCCTACAACGAAAGCCTCGCCGCCTCGAGATCCAAGTAGCACCTATCCCTAATCCATCGTAATTCATGCAGTCTCGATTGTGCAATTGTAGTTTATACCATTCGAATTCTTCATTTGGTTTTTGCCCTAATTTCGATTGATTCGACAGCCATATGCCGATCGATGTATCAGATCCATTGTATTTTTAGGGCATAGGGCGAACTGGTTCATTTGCGTAGATCAGAAGATCCACTGCGTTTTTGCTTAATAATTTTCGGTAAAAGTGATGTATTAAGGTCTATTTTCTTTATCTACCGTGTTATAGGATCAAAATTTCAACATCTTTCTAGTTTCTATTTGATATCAACTGGTTCAAAAACTAGGTCTTTTGAGGCCTCGATTGTGATAAAGTTCTTTCTTTTGGTATATCTTAGTTCGTTCTGTTACATGTAGTGCTCTGATCGAGCTGGAGTTTTAAAACAAGTTGATGATTTTTATTGCTGTAATAAACTCTTGTAATTCTCTAGTGGCGACCAGATATCCATGGAGTGGCTATCAGGCAAAGCGGCACCTTCTTTGGAGTCGTGAGTCCGGGAGCTTCTTCCATGTCCAAATCCGCAGGATTCATGCCGTCCGGCAACTCCCAGTCGAAGCGGTGCACGAGGTTGGCCAGAGCGATCTCGTTGGTGGCCATGGCGAAATTGATTCCAGGGCACATCCTGCGACCAGCTCCAAACGCCAGGAACTGGAAGTCATTGCCCCTGAAGTCCACGCCGCTGTCGAGAAATCTCTCCGGCCGGAACTCCTCCGGCGCTTCCCAGGTTTTTGGATCCCTCGCGATGGCCCAGGCGTTGATGAAGACCCTCGCCTTCGCAGGGATATGATAGCCTCGCAACACGAAGCTGGCCGTGGTTTCCCGTGGGAGAAGCATCGGCGCTGGAATTCGCAATCGGAGGACCTCCTTCATCACCGCTTTTAGGTAGTGCATTTGGCTCAAGTCCTCCTCTGCCACCTTCATCTTGCCGCCAGCGACTTGCCGCACTTCTTCCTGGAGCTTCCACATCACCGTCGGGTTGCGCATCAGCTCCGCCATCGCCCATTCCAGGGTCGTGAAGGATGTATCCGTCCCAGCCGCGATCAAATCCTACAAAGCCAAAGACTCAATTTTGAAAACAGTGTTCTCTCTGGATTGAGGGGATGGCGAATTGCTTACGGAAGTGATGGCTTTGATATCGATTTCTTCGAGTCCGGATTCGTCGAGTGAGAGCAAAATGTCCACGAAGTGTTCTACGACGTCGGAACGATTGGCCCGTCGATCCCGGTGCTCTTCCAGAATTCCAGTAAAGAACTCGTCAAACCGCTTCCTCATCCGGTCGATCTTGGCGTCCACGCCGGTGACGGCGCCGAACCACGCGAGCGCAGGGAACATGTCGTCCACCTGGAACCCGCTTATGAGCACCGACGCGTCCGCCATCATCTTCCGGTACGTTACCGCCGTCCTCCCCTGTTTTGTCTCTTTCCCAGCCGCCGCGTGGCACACCACGCCGTTGGCGTAATCGAACAGGATTTCGCTCAGACGGACCTGGCAGTCGCCACCAGCGGCGCCGGCGGCGCAGATGCGATCGATCATGTTTTGTACTTCTTCGTCGCGGACCGCGCGGAAGGAGAGGACGCGCTTGGGACTGAGGAGGTGGACGACGGCGAGCTTTTTGGAGTGGCGCCAGTGGTCGCCGTAGGGGGCGAAGGAGATGTTGCGGGCGTCGAAGGTGAGCTTGAAGGCAGCCTTGGAGAAGGGGCGGGTGGAGACGGCGAGGTCGTGGGACCGGAAGAGCTCCTGCGCGGCGTCGGCGGAGGAGACAACGACGGTGGGGACTTGGCCCATGCGGATGAGCATGACAGGGCCGTACCGGAGTGCGAGACGGTGGAGGGAGCGGTGGGGGAGGGAGCTCAGCTGGAGGAGGTTGCCGAGGAAGGGGAGTCCGGGAGGCGACGGCGGGAGGTTTGGCCCGTGACTCTTCCCGGGAAGCAGGTGCTTCAAGGTGAACCAGAGGAGCAAAAGAAAGCAGGGGAAGAGGAAGACGACTGCCATGGTCGACCTTCAATTTTACTGCGAAGAAGACCATCTTTCTCCCTTCTTATCAATATTTTGGAAAGTTTTTGAAAATACCCCTCCCAGTTTCCACTTACCTAACGTCTTTTTCAAAAAGAAAAAAACTTACCCTCAACGCATCAGAATTGACAAAACGACCACGGGGAAGGAATTCTGATGAAAATTATGGATAATTGCAAAAAAGATAACTTGAGGGTCTGTCATAAAATTGCCGATCCTTGTGGTTATAGTTCCAGCTCCTGGATATTATATTCTATTATTACGGGATAAGTTTGAGATTTTTTGAGAGGAAATTAGCAGATTCGTTTTTCTAATCAATTTCAACCAATCTCTTTTCAATGGATTTCCAAATGAAACTAGGAAATTTCTGGATTTCATCAGGTTGCATAAAGCTTACAGGATCATAATGTTCATCCGTGCGGAAAGACACTGGGGAGAGCCAGATGCAATCACAAGCAATAAACGGATCAACTCTAGTAAGAATCGTCATTCATCCTATCCAAAAGTTAAAGAAGACGAAAAATAAAAAATGTAGTTTGAAGATTGAAAAAGTGGAGATTTTACATACTCCTGCAATATAAATATATCAGTGTAGGATTAGGAGGGAGTTCTGGGTATTAGTCCTTTAACGTTTAAGTCAGTCTTCGGCAGTGTAGTGAATAGTAAAAATACTATAGCAAAAGAGCGTGTTGAATGATAAACTTGTGCATACCTCCGCTTGTAGATGAGAACCCCCTTTTATAGCATCACTGTAGTATTCATGCACACATCTCAAAGCATAAACACATTTTCCTAAGCATCCTAAGAAAATACAAATAAAAAAATGCCTCTGATACTATTTCTTAAACAGTCATGCTACTCTCTTATGTGACAGCCTGAAAGCTTCTAAAGTATGTGATCCTGTCTGGAAGCTGAGAAAACGAACCTGCCGGGGGGTGACGTGTCTGGAAGGTTGACCACCTCCTCTTGAACAGGTGATGAGCTGTCCTCTGCGTTGACC
>JBBMJZ010002552.1:0-11988 GCA_037833815.1 Zingiber zerumbet | reverse complement strand
GGTTGAAGGCGCCTTCCACATCCTATATAAACCCTGTTTGAGCAACATTCAAGATACAACTCTTCTACAAGCTTCTACGCGCCCATTTGACGTTTCGACTGCTCCGGTTTCGTGTTGCTGCTCTGCTACAACACTACTGTGCCCGACTACTATAGAGGAGCTATCCAACACCGAGCCTAATCCGATCATCTTAAAAGTTGTTAGGTAACAAACGATTATTATTGTACTTAATTTCTACAGAAAAGGAAAGTGTAACATGTTACACTTGTCCTAATTTTTGTTTGTACTCATCCCCTCTTTCGACGGTTTTGGAAGAGGTTGTTAGTGGATTACTCATCGATAGATCCGCAGGACCTGGGTCTTGGAGTAGGAGTCGCCGAAGACTCCGAACCAAATAAAACCGACCAAATTTGAGTTTTTTTGTTTTGCTTTCGTGTTTTGTTTTTCCGCTGCGGACTTATTTCGAAAAGTAAAAAAGGTAAGTTTGCGTTTTCCACGCTGTTTTCTGTTTTCATTTTCTGAGAAAATGGAAAACGCGTTTGGTTTGTGTTTTCCACGTTCATTTTCAAGAAAATAAAAGAGTGTTTTCTAAGAAAACGAAAAACGCGGAAAAGTCGTTTTCTAAAAAACGAAAAACGCGCGTTTTTTAGAAAATGAAAATGAAAATGACACAAACCAAACACCCCCTAAGTTTTTAGAAAACCACGTGATTCAACCTCGTCTTTCACGTGCGTCTCGATCCAACAGTTCAGACTTCCCTCTTGGATTATAGTGTTCAAGATTAAAAATTTTAAATGCTCACGAGATATATTATATGTATTTAGGGTTTAAGATTTTAGGATTTAGGGGTTGAGTTATAATGAATTTAAGTTAATAAGATTTTCCCTCTAGTGTTCTAGCTTCCCTCTTGGGTTATCGTGTTCAAGAACAAAAATTTTAGATGCTCATGAGGTATAGTTTTTATCTTTAAGGAAATGTTTGATAGACGCCTTGATCACTGTGACGCGGACGAACACATAGTGTTTCATCCGCCGTGTAAGAGTACTCTCTCTCTCTCTCTCTCTCTCTCTCTCTCTCTCTCTCTCTCTTGGCGAGACATCCAGAAATATGAGTTAGTAGCTAACATAGTCACACACGAGGAGTAAATATAAATCAATAGTCGACAGAGTCGCACACGAGAAGTAAATATGAGTCAATAGCCGATAGAGTCGCACACGAGAAGTAGGGCTCTTGAACGACCCTCATAGGTCCGAACCCTCGGAAGTCCACCCAAATACCTTTATTCACTTTTAAGAATTGAGACGCCCGAACATACATCTGAATGCCCAGACATGTGATGGTCGCCTAGAAATATGCAGGGTAATATATATATATATATATAATTTAATAAGTTACTTAAATTTATTTATTTAATTAACTTTATGCATTCACAACCTAACCAAAACCCACTTACCCCTTTTGAATCCATGTCATCCATCATTCAAACAGTTACTGCACGTAAAAACAATGCTGAATTTTTATCACTTCTCATCTTTGGAAATCTGTTTATAAATGGTTGAAGACAAATTCCAGTAGATTGAAGGAAGAAAGAATGGAATATAAACTGGGTGGGAAAGAAAAGGAAAACATATTTTTACATTCTAATTTTATGATTAATAATCTAAATATACGTGTCACAATATCGCTCCTAGCAACCATAGATGCATGAGGAACCAATAGGCGATGAGGCCTAGTCTTGCTCCAGGCCGACGCATCAGTAGCTGTTCTCCAGAAACCCTGCGAAAATGATGTGTCAGATCGAATGGAATTTCCATAATAACACAGCTTGGTAGTATGAAATAGGAGAATCTTGTAGGCGAAGTTGCATATTCTTTAGTTTCTTGATAACAAGTTTGCTGGTGCTAACAGCTTACCATGAGAAGTGTCTTAAAAAGAAACAATCCGTTTGCTTTGTCAAGGAAACTAAACTCTTCAAATTTGAAGACATTTTCTTAGAACTGCTATAGATCGTTGTATTTATCTGGTCTAAACATAGTTCATAACCTTTATCTTCACTGACTTTGCCCTTTTTTTTTAAAAAAAAAAGTATAAACAAATCAGGTAGTTTAAAGTTTTAATGATGCCATACTTGTTATGCATACTACAGTAGAGGTTTGGGTATAAATTTGCATCTAAAAATTGTTGCAAGATCTTGGAGGATATTTGAAAAACTCAAGGAGGCAAGAAACAAACAGCATTAAACTTTAAGATTTGATTCACAACTCACCAAATACTATCAAGTCTATCTGCAATCAGCTTTCCTTGTTTTGGGATTAGACCAGAAGTGTTCAGAGACTTGAAAACATGACCTGTTCAAGACGAATAGTCACATTCAGTAATATATTTGCACCAGTGATTATGAACTCTTTTAACGATCAGAAGGTTGATGTGTGAACCTTTAGCATCAGTCTCTGCAGTGACAACAGACTGAGCAAACCCAGAATCAATATTTAGAACAAGATGGTCGTCAGAACCCTTTCGCATTGTTCTCAACTGAGCAGCAGTTGAAACTGGTAATATTGAGTTCTTTCCTAGTAACCCCTA
This sequence comes from Zingiber zerumbet, assembly GCA_037833815.1. NCBI lineage: Eukaryota > Viridiplantae > Streptophyta > Magnoliopsida > Zingiberales > Zingiberaceae > Zingiber > Zingiber zerumbet. The sequence goes on along the minus strand of JBBMJZ010002552.1, from coordinate 9,405 downwards.
CAAAAGAAAGGTAAAGCATCGTTTATGTTACAAAGCTGTAATTTCCTCATGATTCAAGCTATCGTACAATACAAGCCATCTGATATCAGCTGGCCAATAGACCTTTTTTGATATAAATTTCCTTGTAATCTTGTATTCTCTAAACTGGGATTCATGATGACAAAGTAGATAAGTATAACAATTTCTAATGGCAAAATGTCTAACATATTAACCAGGTTATTTAAATTATATGAATCTCAATCTATGCTTAAGTTGACACTATATGAATCCTCCACTTTAGGCTTATTATCTTCATCTTAAATGAATAAACTTAATAGGCACCTTTTACTTCAGCATCCAGAAGAATAAGCAAATATTCATTAAATGAGGCTGGGAGGCTGGGAGCACATATTCAGACAAGCATTGAAAAGTAATGTCAGTGGTCTAACTGGTCAACGGTGAAGAAAGCAGTAGTTTGCATCTCACTTATATATCTGAATATACAAACAGGTATCTCATGGTCTGATCTGAATAATGACAATAACACACGCATATCAGATTAGCTAGAGTTGTACATGGCTCCTCCATCAAATTCTTCTGTTGCAATTTTTGTGGTAATATGGTTTGTTGAATCTTATGCGTAATACTTACCGGTTCTCCTAGTGTTGGGATACTCTCATGGCACTGAGATGGGTCAGAACACTGTTCCTCATCTGTCATCCACTATATCATATAATTCCCCAGTTCAAAAATGTTTCATAAATTGCATGCTTCACTATATGGGTGACAAAATCAATAAAAAAGCTATTACTTCAATATCCAGACAGACAATTATCTTGGGTCCATCATCCCCTTTAGTTCACAGATATATTAAATATATTCATGTAATATAATGTTTTTCAACTCATGCTAGATAATTAATTTTGCAATCATCTTTAGTATTAAAGCAATAAATATAGCTCATTTTGGCTCATTAATGCAATAACAGTCGCATATTACCAGGACCAGCAAGTTCCAGCATCATAACCTGTATTTGTACTTTGTAGCACTAGAAGTTCACTGAGTTATTTAGAAGTTTTTGTGATGATAATCAGAAACAAGTGAAAAAGATAGAAATATCCTACCACATCTTCAATTTCAGATATCTCTGAACCCCCTTTTGATGGAGTTGCTTCAAAAATAGTACTTTCTTTTGTGCTCTCCAGCAGCAAACTTAGAGCATGAACTGAATCTTCAAGCATTTTTACCTTATCTGATAATTCATGAACAAGATCATCTTTTACTTGCAAATTAGCTTCGAACTCCTGTGCTCTAGATTTTAATTTTTCAGATTCCAACATTGAGGAAATAATCAATCTATCCAACATTGTTAGAAGGATCTTGCTACTTAAAGATTTCTGGTCATGTAGTGCATCATATCCCCCTAACTTCTTTATGATTCTCTCCAAATCCTCATTCATTTCCAATAAATCATTCTTCTTTAATTCCAGTTCCTGAAAGTGGGTATTATTTTCTTCAATTGCCTTCTTTAGATGTTCAATTTCATGGACATGGGATGCAAGCATTAAATGCATATCCTCCTTCTCATGACTCAGGATTTCCATCTTTTGTTGCATCGCATTGACTTCATCAACTATAAAAAAGAGTTTCTCAGCAGAATCTGAGAAATGAACTCCAGCATTAAGTGTTCCTGACTCAATGTAAGGAATTTCTAATTTATTTACTTTATCCATCAGCACACTTATTTGACTCTCTGATAATAATTGAGTATTCATTCCTGATTGACAATCAAATAAAAAGAATGAGAGTTGAATAGGACATTAGTAGTAGGATTCAATAGAAAAGTGGACTCAGATGAATTACCTCTGTCTAAAGCATGTTGTGTTGTCAAAAGTTCTTTGTCCCTCAACAAATCCTCTTTGGCCTGATAATTATCGATTTTAGTTTTCAAGTCATCGCATAACTCAGTCAATGCTTCAAGATCTCTCTCCAATATGGAAACTCTTTCTTGGCAGATCATCCTCTCTTCAACTGAAGTTTTAGAGATCAATTCAGCTTCATTGAGTTTGTTTTTCATATTTTCTACTGATGTTAACCAGATGTTCTCTACATTCAATAATTGTTGAAAGTGATTCTTAATTCTATTTACTGAAAATAATAAATTATCAGACACATTTGGATAAAAATCGGCATCCTCTTCAGTTCCACCTGAAAAGGACTCCTTATGTGAGTCAGAGACAGTGTTGCCTGAAGAGTCCCGTGAATCACTCAATTCAGCAAGTTCTCGTGTGGCATCATTGCAAGCAGAGAATAATGTTGTGATCCCTTTCTGTAAAGAAACAAGTTTGTTTGCCTGAGCCTCGTTATGAGCTTCTAGTTTACGTGTCTCCGACTTCATGGTCTCACTAAGCTCAAGAATATGAACAAATTCATTTCTAGTAACTTGCAGACCGAGCAATATACTTGCAATGTGTTTTTCTAGACCTTTGAAGAAAGTGCTAAAATAATTTTCAAGAAGCTCAGCTCGAGCATGCGACCATGCTACAATCTTAGTAATATCAGGAACATCTCCACTGTCAATTGCACTTTTTTCCTCAAACTGTACATTCCAGTTGTTTGTAAAGTCATCAATTTCTGGTAAAGGGATCTCTTCAAATGCAGGTTCATCCTGATGAGAATTATATCCTTCAATTAGATCAAGGTTGCCAAATTTTCAGAAAAGAAGAAACAAGAGAATAACTGATATATATATTTAAGCAAGAGAAGGTTATGGTAAATTGAGAGAAAAGATGGATGATATTTAACACATCAGCATATCCAACTTGAAAATCTAACAAGGTAAGAATCAACAATATCCATATTAGGTGGATTAAGTGTCGTTCGACCTTTATATATAATACATCCTTTATTGGGTGGGTTTGTGAGTCGTCCGGCCTATATAAAATGATTTCTAGATGAAATGAAACGGAGAAAAAAATCATAAGAGTATAAAAAAGAAAGTTCAGATAATAATGAAACTGCCTAAGAGAAATATCAATAATTGAATGATAATTATTTGATGCTAAGAAAATATGAAATTTCATCTAAATATTTGTGTTTTCTTATATAAGATATTATGTCATGCATATACCTTCTTAGCCCAGTTTGCACTTTTGTGCTCACATTCCTTTCCTTCGACCTCTAGGAGTCTAGGTTCACAGACTTAAAGTGATCTTTAGGGGTTAATTTCTATTTTAGATTAGATTATGCCCAAAGATGTCTGTAGCTATGTTGAGTTGGTTAAACCCTATTAGAAGGCTATAAAAGGAGAAGCGTTGGAGGCTTCTAAAGCTAGCAAAACAGAGTTGTTTAAACCTTATTATAAGCCTTATATTCCCTGTGTTTTCCTTCCCTTGTAATTAATCTTGAATTTCCTTGTGCGTGTAAGAGATTTATCAACCTCTAAAAGAGTTTCAAGAAGGAGAAGAAAGATAGTGTCTTTTTCGAGAGTAATCCAAAGACAGATTATAGGTGAGTAGAAGCAGACTACCGAACTAGGTCAAATCCTGTGTGTTTGTGATTGATAAGTGTGAATCTCTACTAATATCGTGCTTGTGAGATATAATCACACAATCGCTATTCACCCCCCTCTAGCTCGGCTATCCAATCCTAATGGATATCTCAATCATCAAGTAGACTCAGAACTTCACCTAAAATAGTCGTCTAGTCATCTAATTCCTCATTATGTTTATTTTTCTCATATATCATGATTGAGGGAGAGTTATATATCATCATCTACAAGAGGTAGGATACGAGTTGACTGAATTCATTTTCACTTCATGTTTATTTTCTTCACTACCAATATTGACAAAAGAGAAATTTGATTAGCAGTAATTGAAAGAAAGTAGGAAACATGAAATCTACAATTATTCATAAGAGCTAAAAGTGTTATCACCTTTTGCCACCATAAAAGTGTTATTTTTAACGAAAACCAAATAAAATGTACCTTCAAGTCTAGAAGGACTTGTGTTTGCTTTGAAGCAAAGTGATTGTGCATATTCTGAATCATAGTGTTCATTTTTCTGAAACCATCAGTGCTTTTGCTAGATTCTTCAGCTATTATAGAGAACAGACTCTTGTCCTCTATAAACATTATCAGATGTCCAAGTTGACTATTCATCTCTGCTGAATATTTCTCCATGCTTCCATGACTTTCTAGCAACTTTTCCCTGCATTCGGCTAACTTGGCATTCAACTCAAAAATCTCTCGATCACTTTTAGCTTCCAAATTGTTTCTGTCTGTTTGGAGTTGGCTAATATCCTTTTGTGCTTTTGCCAATTCATCTTCTAGTAATTTGATGGAAGCATAAGCCTCAGATAATTTGCTGACACTAAAATCAACCTCCTCTTTAAGCTTCTTCAATTCCTGCTCGACAGAAACTTTGCCAAGTTGAATTGCATTCTTTTCTTCAAAAATCAAAGAAATATAATTGCCTGTTTCAGACTTTTCTTCTTCTAATGCCTTTATAGTTTCAGTGGCACTAGATAACCTCCTAGCCTGCAGACTAGCTTCCTCTTGTAGTTTTTCAAGCTCCTCCAATGCATGGCTTTTTGCCACTTTTGATTGTTGAATGTACTCAGCAATCCAGTTTACCTTTTCCAAAGGCCCTTCAAAGACACTAACTGTAGGAACAGCAATTTTCTCTACACAACTAATTAAGTTATCTAATTTGGTGCTACTCTCATGCAAGCTCTTTTGGCTCTGGTCTCTTTCATTCTTCAGTGAAACAATAGTTGCCTCAAGTTTCTCAACATGCTGAATGTTAATTGACAAATTGTTGATCTGCTCTTGGTACTCATTAATAGTTCCATCTTTTAGCTGTAGTTCACGTTTTAGTTTCTCAATTTCAAATGTTTTGTCATCTAAGGCAGTTTTGAACCCTTCACGTTCTTGCACTAAACCCTTCCCTTTCTTCACAGCCATGGAGAGTTTTTCTCTTAGCAGAGAATTTTTTTCTTCAACTCGCTCTAGTTCTTTCTGCACCGACTCTTTATCATTTTTCAATATAACTACCTCATTTGACAACTTTGTCAGCTCATCTGATAGCCTTGTAGTGGCAGATCTTTCGAGCAAATCATCATCAAGAATCTGCTCATATAATTTCAAATCCTGATCTGTTATATACAATATGCATTGCATCCTTTCAATTTGTTCAATTCTTGTAAGAGATGACGCCATTTTTTCACTGATCTTAATCACACATCTATCTATTGTTGGACTTATATCAACAGGAAGTTGGCAATCTAATGTATTTTCAGATAATTCTAATAATGCTTTGAGCAATTGATCTTTATCAGATGAAAGAGATGATAATCTCTGAATCATGTCATCATATTGGCACTGTAGTTCTTTGAGTTCATTATGAAGAACCTCTTTTGCTAGCTTTTCTTCCAAAAGATATGACTCGAGGCTATCAATTCCCTTATGTGCTTCTGACATTTCTGATTGTTGTGATGCCATGGCTATCTGGGCAGAACTAATTTCATTTTGCAACTTACCATTATCATCTTTTGCATGGTTGAATTCTTTCACGAACCAATCAATTTGATAATCCAGTTCTCTAGATGAAACAATTTCTGGTAGTTCAATGGAAGATACAGCATCCCTAATTTTCCTATTTTCCAAGACAATGGCATCTGCAGCAGCCTTTTGGTTAATGAACCACCTTACCCTATCAACAATCTCCAAGGAGAGAACTTCCTGTGGAGGATGTGCAAGTGACGTAATTTCTTCAATGTCCAGAAGACACTTACTCCTTTGTGAAAGGGACTCATGAAAAGAATTTACCATGATGTAGTTTGCATTCAAATCCTCAATGCTTACCCTTGCATTTTCTAGTTCAATAGTTTTAATTTGCAATTTTTCTAAACATGTCTCAAGCTCATTTGTGTTTTGGTTCAATAACTGCTTCAGCTCGTCAAGACTAGCTTCAGTAGTATGCAAGGCCTCAGACTTCTGCTGCAACTCCTCCATACATTTTTCTAGCTCACTTGTCTTTTCTGCCAAGGATTGCTTCAATGCATCACGATGCTGGACAAGCGATTTCCCCTTTGACACTGCCATACTTAGCTTTTCTTTGATTGTCATGTACTTGTTTTCTGCCTGTTCAAGTTCTGCCTTAGTTTTGTTCGTCTCCAATTGAGCTTTCTCCAAATTCTCTTTTATTTTCTCAACCTGTTCAAGAAGTTTCTTATTCTCTTCCTCAAATTTTTTAATGCTATCCAGTACATTAGCTTCATTTCTGTTGCTTTCAAACAACTTCTCACGAGCAAAACTGAAAACCTTACCCAAATCATCATCTTGTATAGCTGCAAATGCAGGGTTGCATTCTTCTAAGGATTGCTTCAGTAGATGGATCTCTGATATGATCTTAGAATGTTTTTCTATCAGAAGAAGTGTTTTTTTCTCAACAAGAGGGAGACCATCATTCGGAGAATCTTCAGCAGATGCATGTTGGCCAACTACTGTTTCTAGGGAATCAAGCAACCTTTTGGTGACCAGGTTAATCGACTCTTCTGCAGTCCTTAACTGTGTTTCCTTGAATGCATCCAAAAAAGAAATAATGACATCATGAGAAAGAGAAGATTCTGAAACTCTGGCATTGAGTTCCTCAATTTCTTGGTCTTTTGCATCCAGAGCACCATGAAGCTCTATTATTTTACTATCAGAGTCCATTCTCTCGGCCAGAATGACTTTCACGTCAGTTAACAATTTGGAACAGTCATCAAACATAGAGTGCAAAGTTGTGGGAGATGACATTGCTCTATCGTTGCTTTCAATTGCTTCTAGACGAGGGAGACTGACGGAGTCATTATTCTTCCCAATGCCAAGTAAAGAATGCTGGTCAAGGATGTCCTGAAGACTTTGCCGGAGGCTAACAATCTCCTTGCCAAAAATTTCTCTTTCTTCCTGAGCCAAAAAAACAGCTTTCAGTTTCATCTTGGTACGAATTCAACTAAGTTCAACTAAATCACGCGGGCAGAAAAAAAAGAACCCTACCTTACATTTCTGGCATTCAGCAATGGTTTCCTCTTGCCGAGCCTGAACCCTAGCAAGCTCATCGTCCCCCAATCTAATATCAGAACGCTCCCCGAATTCGATCACAGCCATGGACTCCTCCAGCGCAAGGCTCCGGGACGACTCCGTCCTGCTAAGACTATCCGACGCATCTTCAAACGTCTCCTCCCTCCCGGATTCATCGACGGACTCCTGGATGGATCCATCTATATTTACCAGGATGCCAGTGTCGGGATCCCCACGCATGCTCCTGGAATCCTGCGTCGCGACCCCGTTAGCATCCATCCGAGCGATACAACCGATCCCAATCGCTCAAAGGTACCACCTTAACGGAAAGAGGGTGGAAAACAAAAAACAAAAAACAGAAGATCCAAAGAGAGTACCTGATCCGTTTGTCCGGGGAGATCCACAAGCACCCCGTCGCTGCTGCCGCCCTCGTCGGAGGAGTGCTGGACGTTGCTGGGCGATCCCGGATCAGGGAGCGGCCTCACCTCCTCCCCGCTGGAGCTCGCCTGCGAGCCGTTGGGCGACTTGGGGGAGGAGTCAGAATCCGAGTGGTCCGGCATTACAGCAAAGAGATCTCGCCGAGCTCGAACAGGATCGGGCCTCGGGCGCCCCCGGCGAAGACGATCTCGGGACGAGAATTGGGGGAGAGAAGAGACATCGGACGAGGGGCGATGAAGCAAAGGCGTGAGATTTGTTGGGGAAGGCCGGTCGAATGGTTAGGCCGAAGTCACGAAGCGGCCGGTGAGTGGACCAGAGCGGTGACGACCGGGAAGATAACGGATCCATACAAAACTCGATCCGAATTGTTTTGGATCCGAAGTTGAAAACAAAATGAAATTGGGCAAAACAATCAAAATGACACCCTGGATTTTACAAATCATAAAAGAACGCCCTATTTTCCAAAAACAAAAAAAAAAAAACAAAAAACAAATAGGCACTCCTCATTTGATTGGAGTAACTATTGAGTAACTTTTATACAGTATTAATCTTAAATCATAAACTCATTCTAAATATATTGTAGCGGCTACTGAATAACTTTATAATATTGTAGTAGCTATAGAGTAATTTTTACACAGTATAAATCATAAACTCATCATAAATGCATTCTATAAGCTATCTGGTAGTTTTTACAATAGCAATACCCGATAGCTTCTACAACGGTACTGAGTCAAAGAGTAATTTCGGGATAAAATCATGAGAGGGTAGCTTTTACAATGTGTAGCAACTACATGATAGTTTCTACAATGTGTAGAAGCTTCCGAGTAGCTGCTACAATGTATAAAAGTTACCTAGTAATTGCTATAATATATTTAGGGTGAGTTAAGGATTTAGGATTTATACCGTGTAAAAGCTACTCAGTAACTACTATAATGTATTTAGTGTGAGTTTATGATTTACGAACTATTTGGGATGAGGTGAGAGAAGGGGATAGAAGGGTAGGGAAAGAGAAGGGAGACTTGAAACTGTTGTTTTGTGAGGAAGTGAGCTATGAAAAGGAAAGGTAAACTTTAACCTTTCTTACCTATTAAATGAAAGAATTTCTTACACCCCAATTTGGAAGATAAGAAAAGGTAAGGGAAATTAAAAAAAAATTATGTTCCAATTTTATTCCTATTTTATTATATTAATTCTAAAAATCATTGTTTTAAATATTCTTTGCGTCACGACGAAAACCACTCACACCCGCCCGACACTCTCACTCCGTCGACGTCAACTTCGATACCGACTTTGATGATGATGCTAACTTCGACGCCGACTTTGACGTCTATTTTGACGCCAACGTCGATATTGACTTTAACAAATGAGTTACAATTGATTGAATGCGTAAGTTTTAACCAACAAATATATGCAAGATGCGTTATGTTCTTGAACTTTTAAGTCTTTAACAAAAGTGAGAATAATTTTGTAACTTCATATATTTAACCTTTGTTATCCTCCTTTCCTTTCAAATATAGTAACACATGTTAGTATGTTACACTAATGAACCGTCCCTTCCTCCTAAATAAGAAGAATATAAATATTTTTCTTCCCCTTCCTTTCTCTCTCTTACCTTTCTGTTAATGAATCTTCACTCACCCCATCCAAATAGAGGGTTAGGATTTAGGATACATGAACACTATTATATTAAAATAGCTACTACAATTATTTTAAGATTATTTTGATAAAATTTAAATAATTTTAACAATTTAATAAATAGTATTTTGATATAATATGTAGCATTTAGATATTCTAAACCTTAAACTCACTCTAACTAATATATCCTAATAATTATAGGATAACTTCTAAGAATTATAATAACTACCGAGTAATTTTTACCTATACCATCCCGAATGAGACGTTAGTTTTCTACCACATGAGTCATC
>JBBMJZ010002536.1:0-11990 GCA_037833815.1 Zingiber zerumbet | reverse complement strand
CTTTTTTCTATTATTTTTTCCCAAAGTTTCATAGTATGACTCATTAGTTTAATATTCCTATAGTTTGCACAATTTTATACGTCTCCCTTATTCTTATATAAAGGAACTAAAGTGTTTATCCTCATTGATCAGACATTTTTTTTATTTTCAATATCATATTAAGTAATTTTATAAATTATTCAATACCTTATTTTCCTAGATATTTTTATAGCTCTATTGGAATAACGAAATTAAAATGGTTAAATTACTTTTATCTTGGATGACTCTGCTCACAAACTGCCACAATCCCTACCTCAGAAAAAGGTTTGTCGTCAACGTTAACATAATGAATCCCATCCAAGATTCATGTAAACAGATCACCTTCACGCAAAAAGTAGTAGAAAAAGAAAAGTAGCAGAAAATGTAAAATACCATGTTGATAGAATACCATTACAATGTCAACCACGCATGAGAAAATGGAAATCATTACAGCGGTGGATGGATCACAAATTACAATAGCATAGAGAAGACTGTAAGAAACTCTACCTGATACAAGTTGGCAATGCAATGCCATGGCAGAGAAATGCAAGCACAACATATATAATAATCAGGATGAGTAGAATAAGTGCAATCCTGCAAGACATGACTTGTCGAAGTCAGAGAATCTTCTTATTTGAAGCAGAAAAGCTAAAACTTAGATAAAGTACAAACAAAGAACAACTTCTAATAAAACACTATAGAAACTTCAAGAGAATGTTCTGGCAATTGCCATATCATTATGAATGCTGAAAAATAGGTATAAATGAAAACCACAAATAGTTGGCAATTAATGATCAATATAAATAGCTTAGAAAAATAACTGCTATACAACCAGAACTGCATTCATAATTTTATTTGTGAACACAAAAACATGACAGATTCGTAAGTAGTAATAGTTCAAAAACAAGGATAAGATTCACAGGAACATTGCAAACTAGCACAAGACAACGTATAACCGAGTGCAACAGTACACTAATAAACAATTTTTACATATTTAAGAACTGATCAAATAGATGCATCTTCATGCATAATTATCCGTGATGTGGAGGTTAATCTAAACAACACACTGCAAGAGGTTAATCTAAACAACACACTGCAAGACCTGCTTACTCAGGTACATAGTCACATTTTGATTGTCCTTCATGACCATGCTACAGACAGTAAGCTATCTTGCAAACTTTTTAATGCTTGGAAACCTAAGGTCTAAGGAGTGGTAAGATTTTAATCATCTACAATTTCATCACTTCATAACTTGCATCCTTATAGATACAGCTAATTTGGGTGTTTCCGATCTGCTTGACATGATTTACAACCTTATCTACATAACCGAGTTAAAATGAGTAGATGCTATGTGCTAAAGGAGGTCAGTAATTAAATTCCATACTCAAATTTCTATAAAATGAAATAATGAGAATAAGAATTTTAACCCAAGTGAGTCATGGAAGAATATTTTATATAGATCTTTCCACTTTACAGATCAGCTGACAAGAAACTGATTGGTCATCATGCACAACAATCCACATCAAGTATAATTGTATTTCAGACGTTCAATTAGGTGAACTTGCCTACCATGAGCCGAAATCACTAAGTTGCTACTGGAAGATCAGAAACTAAAACCATGGATTCTTTTAGTTATATATTTATGCCAAATTGGTATTTAATGTGTAACTTTGGTTTTTTAGAATACATTTTATGAAAGTATCTTATGTTTGTTTTAGAATAGAATATAGCATACAGTTCAATGCATGAACAAAAGGAACTAACAAGAAGTTGAAATGTGCATATTGCATACGTTAGCTTAATATTTCGCCACCACACAGTATTTCTAAATCGACGTGCTTGTTTCCTAAAGCGAATTGTATTCCCTTGCATGTTTGCAGTCTTGTCAACCAGCAATTCCAATCGATCACCTCTTTCCAGTACTTTATCAATATTCTCTATCATAACATTGCGCACCTATGACACATTAAGAATCATTAAATTATTCAAATAAGATAAGAAGGCATACTGCACAATAGATACTAACAGTTCATGTTAAAAATTATTATATCCTGTCCAAACCAAAGAACTTACTCTAAAAAGTCCTGATTAATGATGATTTAGTTGAGATTCAGCATTTATGAACCACGGAACACTTAGTTTTCATTTCGTTGTAGGTGTAAGCAGCCCGCCATTGAGGATAGAGCAGAAATAAATAATAGAAAAAGAGCTCTAGCATAAATATTGATGTTATCACATATAACTTACAATGAAAGCAAGATATTTATTGTGTATTTTAGATATGAAGTATATGTTACGTACTGTAAAGGGTTGAGTGAATCTTCTCAACATAACTATATACTGTGAAATTTATAATTGATGAGGGTTTTCTACCAATTTGGCACTATTAAATCAGTCCAAAATATGCACAGATAAGTATCGGCAACACACTTGCATGAATTGAAATAATATATATGATGCTCAGTTGAATGATAATGCGTTTTTTGACAAATACAAAAGGAAAATCAAACTTATGAGCAAATTACTTTACTGTCCAAGAGAATGTCTTTTATTGGTTTCTTTACATTATACACACGAAAGGAAGCCAAAAATGCCTTTTAAAAGTATTCATTTAAAATGTAATCTACCTGACTCATTTCACCCTTGATCCGATTCATCCTATCTGCATTAGGATCACTAGAATAGTAATCAATCTGTTGACTCAAGACCCTGGAGAACTCATCATTCATTCCATAAGCAGGTGCTGTATGACAAGCACGACCATATGTCTTCACAAATCTTCCATGAATATCCTCAAGAAAAGCAAAAGGAATTCTTCCTACATGGATCATTCATTGCATCCACATGTTATTTGTCTTGACAAATGTCTTTGATGATGCAATAGGTCAAATAATAAAGCATTTAATCACAGGAAAAGAATAGCAATTTGGTGGGCATTTCTACATAGTCTGTCAATCTTTTCTAGTTTAATCAAAAGGAAAATAGAACGAGAATTATGAAATTAATGTGAGTTTATGAGCAATATGACTCGATAATCTTCTTGACAGAACAGCGATTTGATATGCCTTGAAAGCCTGATGACTATTAGCTATTGTTATAATTAAAATAAACATACAGCTCTTAATATTTAGATTTCCTAGGAAAGATCCAAGTGTGATAAACTGAACATGAAAGCAATCCAAGGTTGGTAATTTGGTATCAAGGAGAGCACTAGCTAGAATGAAGTAAAAGGCATTGCCTTTAGTGTTAGGCAAATTTACCATGAAACGAGAGACGGATATTTACTTAAAGGTTGGTAATTTGGTATCAAAGAGAGCACTAGCTAGAATGAGGTAACAGGCACAGCCTTAGTGTCAGGCAAAGTTACCATGAAAAGAGAAAGACAAACAATTCATGGTTTAGTTGTTTGCTCCGAGAGATATGCTTCATAGTGATTGATGAACAACCTTAAACTAAGAGATTTAGCTAGTACTCTTTGCTCAGGTTAGCAAATGCTCATCTCAGACTCAACAAGATTAGGTTGTACTTGATGCTATGTCCCTTTGAATGCTCTTAGAGTCCAAACCACCACTTGCATCTTTAGCATTAGACATAAACTTTTGGGCATATCATCTAGATCTGTGTGCTAGGCATCCCAGATCAAGGATGTTTTCTTGTGAGACATCCCTACCAAGCTTTGCTAAGTACCAAGTCCATACATACAGGAATTCTCTTGCTAATTTGAATGTGTAGAATGATGCACCCACCAACTGCTCAATGCTCGATGCTCCCACATTACTTTCATTAAAAGTTGAGCATTTGAAGACTGTGAGTAGGTGTACAAAGATAAAAGAAGAAAAAGACCATAAGAAGTTACAAGGATATTTTCTGCATGAATATAAGTAGCTAAGATATCAGAGCATTAAACAATGGGACGTAATGCATGCCTACAAGTTCAATGTAGTAACCGACTGTTTATGGATTCAAATAGTATTTGCTTGACACCTTCTACAATGTCACATAAGTTAGTCTTCCATGCTTCACAAACAAGCTGTGATATTGCTCAATTTCATACTAATAGAGTATTGGTTTCCAACCCAATCACGCACAAGGCAATCCTACCTGCTGTAACTATTGGGTTTCCATCATATTGGTATTGAATTGACATCTAACAACGATCAAGTATATGGAACTTAACTTTACATTCATATGGATTACTGGAGCAAGAAATTAGAAGAATTTCACTGAAACACACAACAATTTACAACTTGCAATATCACTAATATAATGGAGGTGGTTAAGTGTTGGTCCATTTACTAAAAAATTAGAAATATGGAATTACATAAATGATGATTCCTTGAGGAAGAATTAAAGCATTATATCTTTTTTTTTTTTAAAAAAAAACAACATAAGAGTGGAGAAAGTAGTTTGCACATTTAATTTCCATTATAAACTAGGGACAAATCTACACCACACCATTACGGCATACAAAGCAACAGAGAAAAGCAATAAGTGACAGATAAAGCAAAACGCTTCCCAGTGAAAACACCAAAATGCTACTGTCGGGCAAGCATACTGATAAATAAGCAAAATTCAACATCTTCCTTGTGATGTATGAGTTAAATTCTTAATTGTGAATTTACAACCTCCATGGTAATAGGGAATGGTCTGGCGAATAGTGTCAAAACCACCCTTTGTACTGCATACGACAACAGGTGGCCTCTTTTAGCCAGTCCGTCTGGTTATACGACACGAGCAATAATTTTCGTAAAGAGGAAAAGAACGGTTTTTTCTTTATGAGTTTTACTTGTTCTTTTCTCTTCCAATCGGCCCTTTTGGTTGGTGAAAATATGTTTAAACATTTCTTTCTACGATACTCTAATCCAATTTGACAAGGACGAGATTTTGTACACGGCTACTGATATTGAAGAGATCGGAACAATTTGACCCTTTTACTTTCAAGAAAGCACAATAAGTAAGCATCCACAGCGGCCACCGATGTAAGAGAATAATAGCAGCGTAGGGAAAGCGAGGACTCACTGCCAGCAGTATCATCGGCGACGCAGAGGACGGTGAGGCCGTCGGTGCACTTGACGTGGAAGATGTAGCGGTCCTGTGAGTAGGAAACGTGTGTGTCCTGTGAACCGGGGATCCGCTCCAGGATCTGCCGAGCCACCGCACCCGCGTTCATCGGCGACGCGCTGAACTCTGCCAGCACCACCGATCCTCGCGCCACCAGAGCGTAGAGGATCGCCATCTGAGAAGACACTTTCCCCTCCGATCTCTTCTGGACGACGAGAGTGATTGGCGAAGAGCGGAATAGTCAAAAGGAAGAGAGAGAATGAGAAGGATCCAACCAACGGGAGGAGAGGACGAAATCATCTTACTTGGCCGATTCGGTGACTTGGCAGCACGACGAGGTACGATGTACTGGCGGCGAAAGGTTCCCAACTTAAGCGGTACCTAATTAAATTTTGCTGAGAATTACAATTTTATGAAAAAATTGATTGAATATTTATAGTTCAAAATATAATATTTAACGTTATTATTAAAATAGTAATCGATGGACTATTTCAATGTCTCTCCATTCCATGCAGCTGTTCTCTCGCTAGGGTCTTGAAGGATGATACGACTATAAGATATTTAGATTATCATCTAAATATTTAAATTTAATTTTTAATTATAATATATTTATTAAAAATAAAATTTTAAATAAAAAGTACAATTAAAGAATGCTGAATTTTTAAACTGATCATAGTACGTGTTTCTCGATAAAAAACTTTTATTGGGTCTGACCAATCATCGCAAGAATAATCAATGAGGCTAACTGAGATTATTATTATTTTTTATTAGAGAACATTAAAATTAAACAAACTCTTTCTTTTAATAAAAAATAAAATAAAATAATGATCTCATGACATTTTTCTATCGGTTATATGGATAAATTGAAAAGCAAAGTAGCTAAGTTGTGTTCTATATAGAGATTTTTTTTCTTTTAATGAATATAGAAATAGATGCTCATGTTTCTTTTTTAAAAAATCATTAAATAATAAAAAATAATTAAAAAATCCATCATGCTTATTATTATTTTTAAAAAATTGGAAATGTGAAATAAGGCGAGAGTATTTTTTTGGGGAAAATTAGGAAAAAAAATCTGGCATTTTTTAATATTTTTTTTGAAATAAAGAGAGGGATTTTTTTTCCTATTATTTATATTTAATTGAAATTTCACATTTATTAATGTTGTTTTTAAAATATGAAAAAATAATCACTTTAATTTTCAGCCCTTGGAAATTGTCAACGAGGCGATTCAGGAGTGTACATAGAAGCCATCTTCTTCTTTCTCAATATCCACGTTATCGTTCATTAATTTCTACACCTCGCTAGCTCTCCCTCTTCCTCGCATCTCTTCTTTATCCGAAATTCCAGTTCTCTTATCGGCAAAAACTTGCCGAAGTTGAATCGTAAGCGAATCAAAGGGAAGAAAGATGTCGGGAGAAGCTGAAGAGTTGTTCATCGGATCGATCGACCAGGGCACCACCAGCACTCGCTTCATCATCTACGATCACAACGCCAAGCCCGTCGCGTCTCACCAGGTCGAGTTCACTCAGTTCTTCCCCCAAGCCGGGTATGTGATTCATATTTTTCATGTTTTTTCTTTTTTCTGTTGTTGTTTGATTCAATCATGGAGGTGCAGATGGGTGGAGCACGATCCGATGGAAATCCTGCAGAGCGTGCGGGTGTGCATGGCGAAGGCGCTCGACAAGGCCACGGCCGCCGGCTACAACGTCGACGCCGGCCTCCGAGCCATTGGCCTCACGAACCAGCGGGAGACCACGGTGGTGTGGAGCCGATCCACCGGACTTCCGCTCTACAACGCCATCGTGTGGATGGACGCCCGCACCAGCGCCATCTGCCACCGACTCATCGAGCAGCTCCCCGGCGGTCGCAACCACTTCGTCCCCTCCTGCGGCCTCCCCATCAGCACCTACTTCAGCGCCTTCAAGCTCCTTTGGCTCATCGAGAACGTGGACGGCATTGGGGACGCCATCCGCTCCGGCGACGCCATGTTCGGCACCATCGACACTTGGATGATCTGGAATCTCACCGGCGGCTGCGGCGCCTTCAATCGCGATGAGAAGCCCGTGCATGGCCTCCACGTCACCGATTGCTGCAACGCCTCCCGGACCATGCTGATGAACCTCCGAACCCTACAATGGGACAGCGCCACCCTCGAAACCCTGGGCATCTCCCCCAACATCCTCCCCAAAATTATCAGCAACTCGGAGACCGTCGGCATGATCGCCAACGGGTGGCCGACCTCCGGGATCCCCATCGCCGGCTGCATCGGCGACCAGCACGCCGCGATGCTGGGCCATCTCTGCCGGAAGGGCGAGGCCAAGTGCACGTACGGCACCGGAGCTTTTATCCTTCTCAACACCGGCGAGGAGATCGTCAAATCATCTCACGGCCTCCTCACCACCATCTCCTACAAGCTTGGCTCGGAGGCTCCCACCAAGTACGCCCTGGAGGGATCGATCGCCATCGCCGGCGCAGCAGTTCAGTGGCTGAGGGACGGCCTGGGGATCATCCACACGGCAGCGGAGATCGAGGAGATGGCGGAGATGGTGGAGAATTCGGGAGGCGTGTACTTCGTACCGGCGTTCAACGGACTGTTCGCGCCGTGGTGGCGCGACGACGCGCGCGGGGCGTGCGTGGGGATGACGGCGTTCTCTAGCAAATATCACATAGCACGGGCGGTGCTCGAAAGCATGTGCTTTCAGGTGAACGATGTGCTCTCTTCGATGCATAGTGATGCATGGGACGGCGGCGAGGTAAAAACTAAGCAGGACGAATTCTTGCTTCGCGTCGACGGCGGTGCCACGGTTAACAATCTGCTGATGCAAATTCAGGTTCAATATTTCATCTCATCTTCAAGATCTTGGCATCTTTCCTCTCTCTGTTACTCTGTTTATATGCCAAAAAAATCGTTTTTCCTCGATGAATAGTTAATCACTTGGTGAAAAACATATTTTCACTTGTTTTTACAGACCTTAACAAATTTTCTCGATATCTTCATGGTAGGCTGATCTATTGGGCAGTCCAGTGGCCCGACCTACAGATATCGAAACTTCAGCGCTGGGAGCAGCCTATGCTGCCGGACTAGCTACTGGTGTCTGGACTGAAGAATGGATATTTGGCTCTGGACATGAAGAAAAACACACAATATTTCATCCCGAATTATCTGAAGAAGTGAGAAAAAGGAGGACTGAATCTTGGCACAAGGCCGTGTCTAGAACTTTTGATTTGGCTGACTTGTGAACTCAGAGCTCACCTAGCTACGTACTTCTGTAAATGATACATTTACTATATCTTAAGTCTGAATAAGTATTTGTCAGGATTGTAGCTCCATTTAGTCTTCGTTATCTCATTGAGCTTTTGATCTAGAATATAAAGGAATTGCCTTGGTCGTCCAAGCTTTTTATTTAATTAATTCATCTGTTTACTATCTTGAATTTTCTTTTAATTAGGTGCCTTTGTTTTTTGAATTAGATTGGAAATACAATTGAATGAATGAAAGGGAATATGGTTCTTTTATATCTGTTCCTTTAATTTGCTTGTTGCACTTGTATTTTGTTTTTATTATCATGGAGAGCATATTCCTGATTGTGTGAATGTAAGCGTAGTAATTTGATTCGTATGATAACCTAAATTCAAGTGGTTGCATTGCTGCAGGGGTAGTTATGAACTGTGTCAACATCTGCAACAGCGTAACCTTGGTGGGTTATCACATTCATGGTGCCACACTACCATGCTAGCACCATGCAGCCATGTTTGCTACCTTCAAAAGCAGTACTGTCAGTAGCATTAATGAACCGCCCTGACATGATTAGGTTCCTGATAGTAACACACAATGCCATAATTAATTGGTGCAGGATCGACGCAAGAGCCATCGCCCCAATTGATATAGTTCCAAGGCATATTAAGCCACACACACTTGAGACAAATCTCTCCCCATCTTTGTCTCTCCCAGCCCACTGCTAATTGGCTCCTCCCTTGGCCTCACTCGACTTCATCTAATCCACTTTACAAATATGGGACCTCGTCCGAGAAAACTGCAGCATTTCCAGCAATGTTGTCCTTCAACATACAGTTCTACCTATCTACCACTACTACTGACTGATACCCACTACTAAATCCCTAAGCTGCATGTATGCTACTTCAGTTGTGGATTGGAGGCTTTCTCTTTGCAGGAGAGTAGTCCATTCCTGCAATATCAAGGATGTCAGGGTATTTCTGCATCGTTGTCGTTGGAGGCTTCGTTTCCGGCCGCGGCGGCAACGAGCTGTAGACATGCACTTCCCCTTTCTTGCTGTCGATTAATGCTCCACTCTTCTTCTCCTTACTCATGTCATGGCTCCTCGAACTATCCTCCTGCCATCAACATCCAATATGACAGTATCAGCGAGCTGAGAGGAGCTAGCAAAGCAATATGTACTAGAAACAGAAGCAAGCTATACATTTATATACTCACATGGAGATGGTAGTGTTTGGAATTCAGTGACTGTTCTTCCATCAATAACCTGATTCCTGAACAAGAGAGAAGAAAATCAAAAATATTTTCATATGATTTTTTTCAAAATTAAATATCTGTAGCTGTACCTTTAGACCTGTTTGGTGAGAGTAACAGGAGGAATAGAACAAGCATGGCTGATATAAAATGCTTCATGAAGGAAAGTGTTTGATGAGAGGTATAGATTGTAGTATAAAGGAAGTTGGAAGAGGCTAAAGTTGAGAGTAGATGAAACTTTCTGATTGACAGAGGCACTATATATAAGCCAAAGCCATGGGAGCTAATCATTTTTTAAAGTCCAAAAGGCAAGATCTTCCTCTTCCATAAAGAAAAATAATAGAATGATTGAGAATTTTTTTATTTATTTTTATCATTGAGTGGAATAACTGTCAGTGATTTAGGAAGGTTGTTCCCCAAAATTGGGATCTTGTTCGTGTAAATATATATTTGTTTAATATTCAAAATGGCCAATAGGAAGTCAGAGAGGGAGGTAAAAAACACTTGATAGCTCTCTTGGTCAACTGAACATTTAAAGAATATTGTTTGCATTCAACTCAATTAGTAACTCATTAAATGCACAGTCTCTGGTTGCTAATGTGTTAACTAGTTAATTAGAAGGATTAGTTGAAAAGGAATTATACGGAACGAGGAAGGCGCCACGTGTCGGGAGACGGTGCACGTTGCATGCCTTTGCTTTGGGAGGCATGAAGACATCACGGTGGCGACGTTGTTGGGGTTCGATTGGGGCAGCTCTCCAAACGATATATATATATATATATCAATGTTTTTATATTCACAATAATCGATTTAATCAGTCAGAGGAAAGAGGACATCACTCAAATTAAATTTTCATCGGATTATATATTTAGATATATATACATCTAGAGAGAGAAGGCAATGAGATATCAAAATCAATTAAATTGTTCAATTATCAAATTCTGTCGCAATATCAGAACCCTCACTGATTGTTATCTAATTCTCTCAAAAACTCACACATATTCTTTTTCTGTGTTTCCTGCTCTTCATCAAGTTGCTCATTCTCACCTCCTAATTCCATAATTGTAGACATGCATCATACTGCATCATTTTCTCCTTGGCGCAAACACTGCAAGCTTAGGGACTTCCTTAATTTCTTGACTGCCATAGTTTATTTTAACGATCATTAATTTTACTAGAACTGACAATAACAAATTTGTCATTAACAAATAACCTAGAATCGATAAATACTTTCAAAAACCTCTGTAGAATACTATTATTCCACCATGCATCTATTCTAATTCAGTTAAATACAGAAGAAGAAAAAAAACACACACAAAGATTGACTAGATTACAGAAGCATGCTAAGTGACTCTTGCATGCTTGAATTAAGAAGCATTTTTAGCTGATGCAAGTACTGTATCATGTATAAGAAATCGGCAAATCGGACAAAGCTATTACCTTGCTCATCTATTGGCCATCGAGACGAGTTCCCTTGCTCTTCAGTACTGAAAGGACTGCAGTGAAGTGACTTGCCTGTACGAGTTGGCCGACATGGCATGCTTTTGAGGATGAAAAAAGGGTGGTTCTGCTTCTGCAGTTGACCATCGACAAGTACTGCTTGAACCTAAGTAAATGAGACTAACTCCTTTTGAGATCCTTTCATCTCCATCATTCTCTCTTTCTCTCCTCTTTCTCTCACTTCCACCGCATGGCCAAATTAACGCTACCGGGGAGCCAGCCATGCCAATGCCCATATGTAATTAATGGCACACTACAAGTTCCAAAAAGTTTTCAGGTGCTCCCTGCTCCCCTGCTCAAGTTCCGAGGGCTAATTGATCGAGCTTCTAACTCTGTACGTGCATGGACTTCGGATGTGCTAATATTTTAGGGTAATACTATGTGGTAAGAATCATGTATATAAAGATATTTTAATAATATTATATGTATATATTAATTATATTTATTATAATTGGGAGAAAGAAATTTTTAGCTGGTCAGATTCTGACCAACAAGATTTACTGAATATTTTAATATGTTTGTCAATGTCTGTACAGTACATAACACTAAGTTGTCGGGAAGAAAGAGGTCATTTTGCGAATAAACTTGAAACTGCTATATGCTGAACAAGTAATTAACACTATTACTGCAATGGCTTGACACATCTGAGGTGGCCAACCCCGGTCTTTCGACACAGGAGGCCTGGGGCGAAAAAATAAAAAGGTCCAAAATAATTTTTTAATAATATATAATTCATCTAAACGATTTCTTCCTATTGTTTCATGGCAGTCCCAAATCCCTAATTTTTCATTTATTTACCACATTGTAAATTACAATGTAAAAGGATAAAAGTAAAAGATAATATTAAAAAATTTTGAAATATGAATTTAGATCCAAGTACCCAATGCTTCAAATACATGCCTAAAAAGATAAAAGTAAAAGA
>JBBMJZ010002493.1:0-28067 GCA_037833815.1 Zingiber zerumbet | reverse complement strand
TGCTATTATTCTTATTGCTTATATTTTAAGTTGAATTTCCTTGAGGAGGGTATAAGTTTTATTTGCAGGCAATTCACTCCCCTTTTACCGGTCCACGTTGCACCAACAATGTTAACCCTGAACTAATAAAGTTTGCTTTGTAGGACACTAAGAGCTGAAGCATCAATAATTAACATCAACTATAGATCCGAGCGATTGACGAAGGACACCATCACTGGATACTTCTATATTTTTTTTATCCTTTTATGTATTTTTCTTCCTGTGTATACTATCGATCCAACTAATTAATAATTAAAGAGTAGACCCTAAAGACATATATATATATATATATAATTATTTTCCACATAAATTTAATATATTTTTTCCTCTTAATATTATAAAAAAATATCAAAAATATAAGGATGTAATTGTCTTACACAAAAAATTTTATATTTGACCTTCATCCAGGAGGGAAAATAGAGAAGTTAAATATATTTTTTCTCGTTACACAGTGAAAATGAGCACTTACCCAAATAAAACAATGATAATGCATTTCTTTATATGATTCAGAAACTTGTTCGAGCAATCTCTCCCAACTCAAAGTTCTATAATTTTTTTTTCTCCAGATTATAGTGCCACGGTCGGATATTCAGATACCTATAATTCAATCTCCAATTACGGTGTATTTCCTCTAAATAAAAGCACAATCAAAGGATATTGGACTTCTGCACTTATTTTCATGTGTACTTTCTAATTTATCCTAATAGCTAGTGGAAAACTTTCATCAAATTAGATTGATTATTTAAAAATAATTAATGAAACTAACTTAAAATTATCTTATAGAATCATCCTGATACTATGTTGTTTCAGTCTAGTTGAAGAAATATGCGTACAACTCTTTGTGCTGAAATCTGGCCCCTCCACAAGGAAATTAAGGTTTGCATAATTTGCCACCATGGTAAGTGGTATCATCTGATCTCTAGTAGCTCAGTTTCCCCAAAAGAGTTGAGTGTTCTTTAGAGCATCAAGATGAAGTTTATTATTTGATCTTTTACTCACTAATATTTTTAATTCACCTAAGCAGATAATCACATGCTCATCTATGTGACTTCTCTTTTTTTTTTTTTCCTTTTTCTTGTCAAATAACGATATTAATGATTAGGAGATAAATTGATAAAAGTTCAAAATTCTGAAAGGGTATTTTGATGATTCTGGAGAATGTTTTGACAAAGGAACTTATCTTTGACAAAATTTTTACCATTTGTTTTCTAGGCACTCTTTTAAATTGTTTGCCTTGTTAATTAAAATGGTATGTCAAAAATGCCTTGATACAAGTCTGTACACGATGACTACCATAGTTATAAGCTCGAATCATTCTTCACTAGTTAAATTTTAATAAAAGAAAAGCGAGCCACCAAGAATATTAAAAAATGATGTGGGTCTTTTTGGATAACGTCACAAATTTAAAAATAGAATCTAGCTAGTTTCCGCAAACTACAACAAAAACATCAAAATGAACCTTTCCACCCAACTTACGGTTGCATAAGATTTCTCCAGGTACTTGAAGGATGTGGAGTTTTGAATCAAGAAGCTTTACCCAGTGCGTGCTAAAATCGGCAGTAGATCTTAAATATAAGAAATATAAGACAAGCAACGCAGTTGCCTTGAGATAAACACTGCTCAAATCAACATGCCCTGCCAGAAGATTGCAGTTTTATAACCCCTTTGGAAGATCGACACTAAAGACGCCAAGCTTACTGAGGTAACAGCCTTCACTTTCTCTTAATGAATGATTTCACTGATTCCACGATCACCTGAATTCAGCACAAGGAATATCAAGTTGACTCCCTCACAAAGAAGAGCATAGGACGCGCACAGTGGAGCACTAAAATTCCAAGATATAAATTCAGTATACCAGAGACAGAATGCAAAAGGAAAATGTTAGAACAGAGATTCGAGCAACTGATAAACTAGCTTCGCACTGACCATGAAAACTAACCAGAGAAAATTTTTATTCGAAACTTATACCAAAACTTCAGAGTTTTCTCTTGGAGAGGAGAGCCTACCGATATAAACTATTAGAGATCTATTTTTTTTATAAATTAAATTTCTAATTAGCATTAAAGTTAATATATTTCTTACCCGGCCATCATAGGACAATGATGCAAATATCAAAGGTTCCCGTGTGCTCCATGCAAGACCTTCATATTTGGCACAAATCGGTAAACAAATTAGATCATGTTTTACATACTGCGACAAGAAAAAACAAAACTGGATTACCATACACACTATCTTCATAGTCAGTATATGAATTGATCAGTGAATCCTTCAATGTTGTCGGTGAATCAAATAGACTGAAGAAAAATGGATGCAACGGAGAAAGAAATTAACCTACTGGCAAACAGCAGTTCAATCAATGGTATAGGTAAAAAATGTACCTTTCAGATGATGAGTCATCATTGCCAGGAAGACGAATGGACCACAAATTAATGGTTGAATCTGTGCCAGCACTCTAAGAAACAACTTGTCATGAGTGAATAGGAAAAGTTCACAATTTACATACAAGAGCTATAAATTGGAGAGAAATAGAGAGACCAAAATAAGGTCTTCGTATTCTGGATTATGTCTGACTGCCCATGTCCTGCCAGAATTTGGAAGCCAATGTGATGTAAGTCTGATTTGGAATTTCAGATGTGATCATTTACTGTGACATCAATTAGTAAGTAAATCATGGCATAGATTATGATAAGCACCAATGTGCATGACCAGGGAGTTCTTTTACAGGAAACTTGGGTCTTCGAAGATCCCATAGTTGGATCCCAGATACATCTTCTGCAGTCACCTGCAATGTTGACATATTCCACAATTTAGAAAAGCAGCATAAAATGATAACTGACAAATAAAAAAACGATTAATTGTTTGCGTTAAGGATAACACTTTTTGAAGGCAAATATATATCAAGCTGAAATTGGGAAAACAATGATCCATGGTTACTGTAATCGATGTTTTATACTTGCAAGATAAGTTTCCTAATTCTGGATGGCTGTCCGAGTGTGGCATTGAAAAATATATCAGAATTCTTTTGTAAAAAGAGTTGGAAAATTAGCTATTCTTAGAAAGACATAATGATCCAAATGTGTGTATATTAAAAGGGTTCACATCTAAGCAAATAGACTATATAATTATCAAACTTTCAATAAGCAATGAAAAATGCCATTGCTTTGGCAATTTTTTGAAAAAGTAGAGCACAAGCAAGGAATCCACAGTTAATTCCATGGGAAGATATGTAAAATCCACCTTGATTAATTAAGGTTAAAGATCAAAAATGATTATGTGGCCACTTTGTTTGCTCCTCCAAATCCAAGATCTCCAACAAAAAAAAATACAGAAAATGGAAAAGAACTACAAAAAAAAAAAAAAAGGAAGCTTCTCCATCAAACAAAAAGAGAACTATGTTAATATGTGCATACTTGAAGTGGGTAAAAGATCCAACCAGTAATTAAACTTACAAGAAAATGCTGCTTTTTTGGATTGTAATCAACATCCCTAATGTGCGCTTGCTCTATCGAGGTAGTCTTCCTGGAGAAACAGTGACATGGTTAAGTCAACCCAACTCAAATCTTTGGACAAAACATCCTGCACAGAAATCTGTAGGAACAAATTTATTAGAGTGCTGACCTCATACAGGAAGTTAAACATCCTCATCTTAAAGCATGTGGCAGAAAAACAATTCATGATCTTTTGATAAAGAGAACCACCAACTCGTGAAAATTATCATGAGAACAGTTTTATATGTGAAATCACTTATAAATAAAATCAACTAAAAACATATTTCCCTCCTGCCATAGGGTTATGATAGTTGAAATTGCAATTCAGACCTCAGAATCTTATGCTCTTTCAACCAGCTAAATGATTTAAATCTCAAGTAGAATCTGAATCTGGCTGGGAACTTAAAACCCACAATCCAATCTTATGCTGTATAACTGCTCCTACGTTCAATATCTACCGAGACAACCTTGATTGGTGAGCTATGCTTACATTCACTTAAAATTTAAAACATGACATTTATTGGAAGTAAACAATCCCTATTGTGTCTAATCATTTGGGGAAAAAAATCAATTATCAACTAAGAGATTTTTTTTTTTACTTTTTCCATTATCAAACACCTTATATTTATTATTCATCTTGTAGACTATAAAGATGCAACATTTTTAGAATTACAATGCATTGTTCATATATACTATTAAAGTAATTTTAATTATAGTTCATAATACTAGAATGATGCAATGTCCAAATTGATACTATGTACCAAAAGTTAGTACATATGATAAATATTGTTTTAAATATAATTTAATAAAATTGTAGGATCTCAAGATTCTAAGCTTTGGTCCTACAACCAAACCAATTGATCTCTTCTCGATTCAACAAAAGGTTTACATCTCGACAATTTGTACAGTGTATCCATGTGTGATTATGTAGGCGAGGTACATAGAACTTAGAAGTTCAAGATCACAAAAACATGAACTACACACTGAAAAGGGTTCAGCTACAGACAGAGATTTTTTCTTTTGGGGGAAAAAGCCTTAAACTCATAAACCACATAAAGTAGACAGTATCAGGTGTCTTGGGCTTTCAATAGCATATCAATGGAATACATTTCGCTGCGATGTGTGACTTACATGAAACATAAAAATGATGTATTTAGGAGATGGTATACTTCACTGTTCGGAGATCCCAAAATTGTAATGATGAGTCACATATACCAGCAAGAGCATTTCGATCATGAGGATCCCATGCACCACCTGATAGGTTTTGAAGCATACCAACTGATTCTTGTGATATCACCTACATTTAGCAGCTTGTATAGGGATCAGCAAAGTGTAAAAGCATAACCGTTTGACACAGACATTCTGATGGTATTATCAAGAAACTAAATCATCTTGATGTTTTATTTAATTTTGGTGAAATTATCCAATTTATCATGATGCATAATAAGGTAACACAACATAAAGAACACTTCCATGATTATATCTTAATGATATCCCAATGCACTTTGGTATACTGGTAAGTATATTTAAAGAATGTCTTCCACTGACTTTGGTATTTATTTATTTTATTTTATTTTCAAAAGCGTTGATATGTTTTCATAAAAAGTAACAGAATCAGCCAACCTTAAAACCATCAAAGTTTTTAATTTGTTTTCCTGTTGTTCAGAGTGTCAAGCGTGAACATGAATTACCAAGTCTGCCTATTGATATTACCAGGTGACTCACCATATTTTCTTTCACACTTTGATGATGCATCTACATAACCATACTCTGTTCCTTATATGCTTAGTTACGCTAAGCTTCTAACTTGTAGTTTACACATTTTCATGTAGCATATAGAGATTACTACAGCTACTTATTGTAATAACACAGCAGCAGATACACAATGTGAAAAAGAAAAGAATTGAAGCAATTAAATGAATATCATAGCAATAATTAATATACTAACACAACTAATTCCCTGCAATATTTTAGAACATTTCATTATGCTTCTAAGATAATGCACTTTTTAGTCTGAACCAGGAAAGTGGATTTGATATCTGATCCGGGTATTTAACAAAGCTGATATGAAATGAAACCCAATGAATCGATCCATCCAACACACCTAATCAAACACCTCCACAGCTCCACGGATAGGATGAAGCACAAGAAATAAGTGAGTCAATAACTAGGGCTTGTGTTTAGTTTCTAGTGTTGTGACAAAAGGAATAGTCAATTAATGAAGCATGAACTTGTGTGTGAGAACACATAGAGCCAAATCTTTTATTTGTGATTATTGTAATTACAAAAAAAATGCATTGTATGAGAATTATTAATGGGTTTGAACATTGCACACACACGCATGGATGATTTATATTCATATAACCATGTAGGTGTGGCTTCATTGATAATTCAAACTAAAAACCAAGCTAAACTGTAGACTTACATATAATGAAAGCCCCTTTTTTCTTCCCTCTTTTTACAACTCATTCTTTAAAAATGTATTTAGATAGTAGGAAATCACAATATAATCATAGTTGTGCTAGTTACTGACATAAATATGGCATGCCAGACAATGTCGCTGTTGTTGCAAATACAACTAGTTTGTACCAAGACTTGTTGGAAAAAAGGTATACTTTGAAAACTTAATCATAGGCCATAATCAATAATTACCCTAAAAGTAGGTGGACCAAATACAAAAATTTCTCTATGATGCAGCGTTTGTGGACAGTAATAACCTTTGGAACAAATGTTTAAACAATTTAACATCCTTTTTGTGTGCATGTTTTGAACTTCATGATTGCCTATTGCACAATGTATTGGAAGGCATTGTAAACTAGTTCAGACTTCAGACTAAGAAAAGGTTCCTTTTGCAATAGATGGGAAACTATATTTATTTATTTATTTATCTATCGCCGCCAAGAACTTGAAATGCTGCAATTTTACAATTACGTAAGAATTTGTAGTCTATAATAACACAAAGGACTCTAATAGAACCTCTGTCAGTCCTGAAGATAACAAAAAGTCCTTTGAGGAGTTCACCTTGGCTACTTTATTTGACGAATCTAAGCTCCAGAGGAAAATATTTCCCTCATCAATGCTGATTAGTCTATCATGCTTCTCAGATGGCCACCAAAGAACACTGACAAGCATGTTACTGGGGAGTCATAAAAAAGTTCATGGAACCTTTTTTTCTCTCTCTTAAAAATCACAAATGGCTGGGAAGCACAAACATGCAGAAATGAGATTACCTCTTGATCTTAAAAGAATGCTCATCAAGGGAAAACAACTGTTCGGGCTGTGGGGCATTCGACTGTCCATAGAGCTCGGGAATCTTCCAAACAGAAGCTCCGTATGTTTCACCTTTATCATATGCTAACTCAATTAGTTTTAAGAAGCATAAGGTTGAGGTAATTTCAGAGAAAAAGAGCAATACCTTAAAAGTATTAGCATCACTGTAGTTCATTCTCATAGAAAAAAGGCTAAAAATCATATCATACAACAGAGTATGTTTTAACTCTTTCAGTTTTAACAAGAACAAGAGAAGTGCGGAACGAGATGGGGAAAATATTGAAGCATTTCCACAATAAAAGAAAGCTCCTCGAACAAATTTTCCTCAAAAAGAAGCTCTTCAAATAAAAAAATATATGATGTCCCGTTTTCTATTTGACAAAATTAAGAAGGATGCATATGCTAAATATATGATGCAAGACTACATCTCATGAGTGGATAAGCGACGCATTTATCATTCCATTTTCCTCTAGAAAACAATCATTGTCTGACTTCCATTTGTACAGATTGGCCTATTAATTCCTTCAACATTTCTCACTGTTTTTGATGAGCTGTTGCGATCAAAAAATTTCCTTGCAAAAGTAAATCAAGGAACTGCATTGAGACTAAACTAAGATCAAATCTAGCTTAAAAAATTCAATTCCAGCAACACCCACCTATGTACCAATTCCTGTTGGAAATTTGTCATTGTCAATCCAACAATTTGGTTGAACAGTGAGCATGTCGTCTAATTGGCAGTTCGGTTGGGTGAGGTAGCCAGTATGACAACATGGGTCAAAACTAGTTTGTCTACACGCCCCTTTGGATTAGTCAGTGCACCTCTTTAAGTAAAATCATCACTGACTTAAAGTCGCCAATTGTTGAGTCATCCCTTCGGGATGTTGACACAACCTCTCATGTAAGTGATAAGACCAATACAAGGGTTGCATCCTTTCTCTTTAAGATAGCATTGCCCGCCTAGATACTTATAGTTTGCCAACAATTGTACTCTAAAATACAACAGCCTTCGACTCAAAACAGGAACATTTTAAATACAGTCCTACGGAAATTTCGATTCAGTGAATTGAGCAAGAGGAGAGGGCCTCATTTATTGGATGAAAAGGTTTTCTAAAGGGGTGAGTGTGACAATTTTGCAAAATTCCTCTTATGCACTATGCAATGTTGCTCCATTACTTCGACATGTGTGCTTGAGTCAAGGCAAGCCCTCATTTGTCCAATCGATGCACGAGCTAGAGTTACGACAGTCCAACCAAAGCGCAAGCTAGGGGCGCGTTTGGTCATTGTTCAATGCTTAAGCCAAAGGTGTGTCCGTCGTCCATTCTGTGAGAGCTAAGGCACATCTGTAGCTACGCGCAAGCTACAGATGTAGTCATCGCTGTAAGGCGCACAAGCCAAAGGCATGTCCTTTTGCCATGGCTTGAAGTAGCACGCACAGTGTCCTTCTGGTTTCAACAGGTGGGCAAATTGATCCTTCCAGCTCAGCACAATAGTGAATCCAGATGTTTCAGCTGCACATGTGTTTCCTATGTGGCATAATACTGCAACCAATTGATTGTTTCACCAGACTATTTGTCTGCACAACTATAAAATACTTGATTTAATTAAGCTCAACATTTAATTTCTCTAATTGCAATGACCTTATTTGATCTTCGTTCATAGCAGGATTTGACAATCCTAATTTTTAAGCTAAATTTACACCCCTTAAAACCTATGAAAATGAAATTTAATACTCATGTATGATTGAGTTAATGTTTGTGCATTCGTGTTTATAGATCAGCTCATGCTCTCATCCGATCAAGATAGAGGCAATGAGGCATGAGATAGGACAACCTTTTCTCACTCAAATAACCTTGGATAATGCTTTCTCATTGACCCGAGAAATTATTCTACAACACTATACTCGCAAAGTAGTCAATCCGTTTCCATATTCAATTAATTAGTTAAAAAACTAATTTCCAACGCTTCAACAGGAGCGCATTGCGACCCATTAGTCCAACATCAAGTTACTATGAGACATAGTTCACTCACCAGAAGTGAAAACCGTAGAGAAAATTCTGGGATCGAAAGGGCAAGACTTGAGATCCCATATCTCGTTTGGGTGATAGAAGAGACCATCGCAGATAAGCTCCGATCCCGAGGGAGACAGCCGGATCAGATGCACCTAATAAACAAAACCACCGGAGTCACCCACAAAATCATAAGATCGAGATCAACGACGCGCGCGCGAGAAGAACCTCGTTCTCCTCTTTGAGGCTGAGGGTTCCAGAGAGGAAGCTGGTGTGGTCGACGTCAGCCTTGACGTCGGTAATGCATCGGGCCTGGAGAAGGAGATAAGGAGGAAGATGGATGAGGAGATTTCAAAAGAAGAATCGAATCGGATTAGTGGTTGCTGTTGTGACCTGGTATTTGAGGCCGCCGTAAACGATGCCGGTGGAGGGCCCCCGCATTGTGGCACAAGTGAGGAAGATGGCGGTCGTTCTCCGGCGGCGATGAGGGGTTTTGGTTCGATCGGCTCCGCCGGGGCCGCACCGTAGTGATTGGGTCGGGGCGATGTTGCGTTGACGTTAAGCGTAGCATTATTACTGAGGAAAGGCAACTAGGCAAGGCTCTATAATCGAATTGTTTGATCTACCGTACGTCGAAGCGTGGATTCGTATGGACGGGTGAGATTGGTCAAGAGATTTGATCCCCGAATTTTATTTAGTTTAATTTTTAGTCTTTCATGTATTTCAGATGCTCCACGTATAATTGGATCTCAATGGCTCGTGCAATTTGTCCTCAGGGTTTAGCGCAAACGGTGGACTGAGAAGCGCAAACGGTGTATGTACCTATATTTTTATGGCTCATGCAATTTATCCAAAATTAACGTATTAAACTATAAATATATTAAAACTATCGACAATATATTTTTTTAGTATAAATGGATTTGCTTAAAATACGAGCACTTCTATTAAGACTAGCGAGGTTAACTAGTAATTCTCATTACGAATTCGAGAGACAAACTTTGATTTACCAAATTTCCTCGGCACATTTCTTAAACCCTAATTCCCTATCAAAACCACCTAATTCGCGATCCTAAATCCTAATCGACCGTAGAAGAAAGGCCCACCGGAATTGGGAGCGTCTGTGAACGAGAGAGGTCACCAATCTGGCAATCTCTAGCCTCCTGGCCTTCGATTTCGGTTGACGTTGTTTAACGACGATCGCCGGCGTCATGGACGCTATCATCAAAAGTCGTCCCCATGCTCACCGATCGATCGTCCTCCGTAAGCGCCGCCCCGAGGAATGCCTGGAGCAGCGACAGGAGCAGCCGGCGGGGCCGTCGCCATCGAAGCCAGAGACGGCGGCCGAGGCATCGGGTGGCTCGACGCCGTTTGCATTCCACGAGATGAAAAGGGAACTTGCTGAAACGGAGAGAAAGGAGAAGGTCGCGGCGTGGAAGACGAAGGTTGAGAAACGGAAAATGCTGATGGACTCTGATAAAAATGAGGTCTTGAAGAGGTTCAAGATGCTTTTGACTGTCGTCGAGAGTGGTAAGGTTTTGGAAAGGTTAAATTCTCTTTCATTGCTCTCTTCGTCTCCTCCTCCTCCTAAAAAGTAAGGAGATGACTAGAGTTTCTTTCATCAAATCTGCAAGAATTGATCTTGTTTTGCTTCATTGTTTATATATTTATATCCTTAAATTGGTTTAATGCTGTTACTAAATTGAAAATTGACATATTAAAGTGTCAATAGTTGCGAGATCTGAATGATGAGTGTCAGTTTTTGGATATGCCTCTTGATAACAAGGTTTTGGACATGTCAGAGTTTCCCTTTGTCATTCGATTTTATGGAGCTTTTAGTATCCATTGCTCGAATTCCTTGGTTCTCCCTGTGTTCTTGTTTGATTTTGTTTCTGGATATGTTTTTTGTTTAGTTTTCTTATGGGAAGCATATCAGATAGATAGTTGTCGATATTTGTTTATATTGTCAAGGTCATGTATAGGAATTGCAGAGTGGTATATTTCATTAAAGATTTGTATGTCATATACTTAAGAATATGATTTATGAAGTTCGATAGTTTGATTAATGTGGAAAAACTCTTGATAACATGTATTTGAATATCAGAACTTCCTTTGTTATTGTGATTTTGTACAACATTTATTATCTACTGCTTGAATTCCTTAGTCCTGCCTGTGTTTTTATTTAAGCTTGATTACTGGATATGTTTTTCTTGTGTATTTTTGTATGGGAAGCATATCTGATAGACAGTTGCTGATATCTTTGTCTATAATTGTCAAGGTCTTATATTGGGATTGCAGAGTTGTATAATTAAGAATGTGAATTATGAAATTGCTGGTTTAATTAATGTGGAAATACCTCTTGGCAACCAGTATATGGAGATGTCAGTTTCCTTTTGTTATTTGATTGAGTACAACATTTAGTATCTATTGCTCGAATTCCCGGTTCTTCCTATGCTCTTGTTTGGTTTGATTATTGGATATGTTTTTAGTGAATGCCAAAAGGTGTTAGTGAATGAGGGGACTGTTCCATTCACAAATCAAATTTACAGTATCAACAACGTTTGATTCAGTTTCCTGTATAATCCTGTGATAACCTCAGATCCAAGGTGCCTCCAAACTACTCTCAATTGCAAACAATTCAGCTGTAAGAGCCCCTGTGACTTTCAGCGTTTGTTGAATTTTGACTCCTTTTAACTGAGCCATTATTAAGTGTAGCCCACCCTCAATATAACTACTAATGGGATTCTTAATATAGATGAAGAAAACCACTGAGTGAGACCTCCCAACTGAACTATCGTTGAGTGAGCAATGCCTCTCCCTTCATTTTACCATGAGAGTAGGTATGTGAAAACTAGCTAGGGTAAAGTG
This sequence comes from Zingiber zerumbet, assembly GCA_037833815.1. Classification (NCBI taxonomy): domain Eukaryota; kingdom Viridiplantae; phylum Streptophyta; class Magnoliopsida; order Zingiberales; family Zingiberaceae; genus Zingiber; species Zingiber zerumbet. Next base: position 16,399 of record JBBMJZ010002493.1, on the reverse strand, counting down.
TTGTAGTACTCCCACACCCACTGGATAGAGTGAAGATTAATTGCTACTACTCATTATAGTTATCCTTTGACCCTAGCTATGTTTTGTTTCGGTTCGATCACAACCTCTTTAGGCTATTGTGAATTAGCGTAGCTAGCATAATGCAGCATGTATATAATCTCTGCAACCTCGACATGAAGAGAAGTGTCTCATACCCTGATCAAGAAACACAGCACCAAAACCAGTATCACCAGCCCAGCCACAAGGATCAAGTCATGACTCGGATGGTACAAGGTCTGAAATGACCCATCTTCAATTATTGAAGAAGCTTTGGATGTGACTTGGATCCACCATTAGATGAGTCTTTTGTAAGTTAAATAGATACTACACTCCCAGAGCGTAGTGCAGACGGTGGCGCATGACATTTCTGGCGTAATGATCAGGGGTCGATTCTCAGGAACTGGTTTATCCTATTATGCGCCTATGACCTGTGTACCTGCATGAACCTCCCTCCATATCCGTAGGGCCGATACTAGGGGGCTGCTAAGGTAACGGATATATATATATATATTGATTGTAAGTTAAGTAGATTGATGGATAATTCATATTGATTCCAAGGGTGATTTAATCTTCATGTTGTTTTTGAATTTTCAGTACTTGTGAGGTAGCTGCAGAGGTGATAGGGGAGGTGCCAATGAATGGAAATCTGTATTCCTGTTTTTATTTCATTTTAAAAATTAAATGGTAGAGAAATTATTTAAATCAATCTCTTAATATTTAAAAATGTACACATCGGATTCAGTGGGCAATATAACGAATGTTATCTTTCTTGGGATTTTGATTTTAATTTATTAAGCTGCTGCGTCAATCAACTTGTTGAAATGAAATCCATTAATTTTGCCTTTTAAAAAAATATATATAAACCTATGAGATTAAATGGGCAATTTGTAATTTAAAAATATTGAATTTTGTAGTCAACAAATTAAATGTTTAGGTTGATTTATAAATCAAATTATTGTAGAGAAACAATAAAAAAAAAACACTTTATACAGGAAAGTGCTAAAAATCTTAGTTGGACATTTTGAAATAGAAGTTGACCTTAAAGCTAACATAATTGTTATTCTTGATAAACGATTGATGGTTTAAAATAAAAAAAATTTAAAATCGGAAAATAATTATCCTTGCTCAAGGGCTGTACTACTACTAGGGGAGTTTGGATTATATTGTTTTATTTTTTAGGGAAAAAAGTCATTTTACAAAATACAAAAAACACATCATGGATCTTTTATGGAAATTTCAATTCAGTATTTTTAGTGGCCATGACAGTGAATGTATTTTTAACCGAAATTTCAAATTATAGAAAGTGGCAATAAATAGAGAAACCTCAAACAAACAACCTTAAAAATGGTGACAAAAGAGCCCGAGCTGTCGAGAAAGCTTCGCAACCGTTGCGACCTCGTGTCGCGTTCGTGCCCCCAACGACGAGATTTCCACGCCCATTCTATGAACCCTAGATCCGCCTTCCCCCCGCCGTGTCCTGCCTGGCCTAGATCGAATCCAGCATCGCCGGTAGCCGGCGATTTCTAGGATTCCCCCAGCTCGACTTCCTCAGCCACGATCTGAAGCCTTGGCGTCCCGCAGCGACTGGATCTAGCCGCCGTGGATGGATTCTAGTCGTATTCCGTAATGTGTCGCGTGGACATCGTGGGGCGTAGAGGGAGTTGAAGTCGGTGTTCTTACAACGGTCAACGGGCATCCTTTGCTGGATTTGCTCACGTCGGGAAAGGGTCGATCTTGATTGGTAGAGGTGGTCAATCTCGTCCAGGAGAGTTCCTATTTGAAAATGGACTTGTCTGATATCAGCGAGGAATTGGCCCTTACAGAAGGGCAGATCAACGATATATTTCGGGCTTTATCGTAAGAATTACTGACCTTTCTTAAACAATGCATTTCCGTAGGACTAGGAGGGATTTCTTTTTCTTGCTATTTTTTTTGGAAATTAATTTAGTAGATATTGCAAACGACAATCTCCTTATCAATAGATATTTGCAAATGGCAATAGACTGCTGTGGTACTTATTATTGTATGGTTAAAAAAATTAATTAGGAATTTTTTTAAACATAAGTATACTATTTTTCATGTTTCTGTTTTTCTCCAAAAGGTAGAAACGCCATATACTTGATACTAATGCTCTTGGCATCTAGCATAATTGTGGTTCAGAAGTCGCAGCCTTCTTTAATTGCTGGAAATTGTAGTTTGTTTAGATAATTTAAGTGACATATAACAATGATTCATTGTCCTGATTTCTTATGGATATATATTGTAATGATTTAGTATGTTGGTCGATGGTTTTGCAGAAGTGGATTTCAAAAACTGGATAAGATCAAGGATGCCAACAGGCGAAGTAGACAGTTAGAGGAACTGACTGACAAGATGAGGGAATGCAAGAGGTACACTCATAGAAATACTCTTTTTTAAAGAATAGTCACTATTATTATTTAGTTTCCTCTGTGATAGTTTTTTCACTGTTTTTGTTGCCTTTACCCTATACTCACAATTGTCTTATAATTGGAACTTTGAATAATTGAGTATATCAGACTTATCAAGGAGTTTGAAAGGGTCGTGAAGGAAGAGGAGACTAGGAATCCACAGGATAAAAACAGGATGCTGAATGAGAGAAAACAATCAATGGTACCATTTTCTTCAAACTCTTATGGTACCTGATTACACAATCCTTTTATTGCAAAGATCAACTTATTAATTCATTGACTTTACTTGAACAGATTAAAGAATTGAACTCATATGTTGCTCTGAAAAAGCAGTGAGTAGTTCTGTCCCTGCTATTTATTTTTTCCTCATCTGAAGTTGATGAAATTTTGGCGTTTACCCTACTTTTTTGCATTCAACCTATTTTTATGTTTACAGCAGAATGTTGTAAACATTTTTCCTTAATTATCAATTGGTTAAAACATGGTGGCCTTCTCATTGATAAATGTACCATTGATATGGAGTGGAACATCAACATCTTTCTATTCTGAGACTTGGTAGTTTATGTTAGTGAGGTTTACAATTTGGAAATTGGACAACCAGAAACACAAGCTGATGAATCCGTGTGAAGCAAAGTCTCTATGTTTCCTTTAATCATAAATGCAATTCTTAGTTTATCTTTCTTACTTATTTAGAGTATTACAGAAAACATTTCGATCAATGCTTTTGCAAATGGATATACTAGCTAGGGTTTTATTTGGTTGAAATTTTAGTGGGATTTAGTCAAGTTAACAATCCATTCTTTATTTTCTAATAGTTTTATCATTAATTTTTCATTTATTGAGGTGATTTGAGTTATTCTTTATGATTGTTTGTCTGTCTTATTTAGAGTAATCACAAAAAACGGTTCCATCAATGCTTATATGTTTGTAGTAAACGGAAAATCTAGTTTGGGCTGATTTGGTCTAAGTTTTCTAGCATTTAGTCTAGTTATCAGTTCATGCTTTTTTTGCTTACTCTCAATAGCAACATCATTGATTTTGCAGTTTTTGAGAGAATATAATGTTCTATATAACTTGAGTTATTCTTTTTAAATGCCTTTTCAAAGAATTTTGTGGTAGAAACAACGCTATAAAATTTTTGGACTTTCTTGTTATAGATGATCCATTTTAATTGCCATCGGCAATGCTGCCCTTTTATTTTTTTGTGATTCTATTGTTACTCTAGTATTGAAGGGGAACCTTGACGCAGCAGTAGAGTTGCTACTATGTGACCTAGAGGTCATGGATTCGAGTCTCGGAAATAGCATCTTTCAAAGTAGGGAGGTTACATACAATTGACTTGTCCCCGGGACCCTGCGTTGGCGGGAGCTTCGTGCATCGGATTGCTTTTATTGTTACTCTAGTAGTAGTTCTATTGATCAATTTATTTAATGAGTTTCAGAATAGCTAGGAGGTCATCTTTTGTTGAGCTTATGATTTATGAGCGACTCATAAAATGTTTGAGTATTACGTCCAAAATTCTGTAGTTTGTTATGCATTTACTATTTAGTATTATCATAATTGGAAACAATATTGTGCTAGCATAATTATTAAATTACACTATTGAAAATTCTGCAAGTACACGATATGTGGCCTTCCACTAAGGCGAAGTTGATGTGAGTTATGTCTGTTAGAAATTTTATGCCATTGATGATTATACCTTCTGCTACTCCAATGCTTAAATTAGTGAAAAAGAGTGACATGGAAATACAAATAAAAGCTAAATGAGCTGGAAAAAAAAATAGTTGAAGTGTTTGTTTGATTAGTCAAACCTTTTCTTACTTGACAATAAACACTTGGATTTAGCAATAATTGTTTGTTTATCCTTGCATTTCACTTGCACACACATAAAGTTGTCATGTTGGCTATGATTGCTTAACTAAACCTTGCAATAGTTCCTTTATAAATTGCTTTTGGTTGATACAGGCATGCAAGTGAAAATAAAAGGATTGATCTCTTTGATGGACCTGGTGGTGATGGGTTTGGGGAAGAAAATGTTCAATTGGCATCATGTAAGTATTCTTTTTCGTGGCCTATAGTTTCATTGTCTAACTTCAAGTGCATTTAAACATACTGAAAAAAAAAACTAACATTTTAAAAGGATATGATCAAATAGTATTGTTTAGAACTCTTGACTTCACATTTGTCAATATGGATACATCATTCACATTGAACTTGACGTCACATTTAAAATCATTGAAGGTTCGTAAGTGTTTGTTTGTAGTGCTGAAGAAAGACACACTTATTTGTAGTGCTGAAGAAAGACACTTCACTCTACATAAAATTATGATGTCGTTGCTGTGATGACAATAAGAAAACAATGGCGGTCCTTCAACCATAAACCTTTTCCAGAAAATTGTTCACTATCAGACTCTGGTTTAACTTGTAGGTATTTGGTTGGTTCAACATGATAATGAATTTGTAGTGGTTCATTTGTGTGAATAAAATAATGACTAAATTTATTTTGTAATCCATTCTGATCCACCCATATTATCAGTCTCATATCCAAGTGGAAACGTAGCATTCCTAATTAGGAATTAGTTATCTCATTAGTTATACATCTGCCATTATACCTATGCATTTTGGACAACCTTCTCAACTTTACCAAGTAAAGGTTAATAGAGCATCTTCTTTGGTTTTCTTCTGATGTTTTTTTTTTGCAAGAAACAATTGGAGAAAATCTAAAAGCTGAATTTCTTGACTCTCAGCGATGACAAATCAACAGTTGATGGATCATGGAAACCATATGATGGATGAAACGGATCAGACTATTGACAGGGCAAAGAAGGTTTATTCCTTCAATTTGATTTCATATTGTTCTCTAAATTGACCCCATTTTTCTCGATTGAGTCATTCGGATATGCTTGAACTCCTTCGAATTGCACTGTGGTAATTCATCCTTAAGTCTTATTTAGATAATTGAGATCACACAGGTTTTTTATTGTTCATATTTTTTTTGAGAGGTAAAAGGAACATTTTCTTATGTATTATTCAACAAGGAAAGGAAAATAATTACTTGTATATTGAATGCCTAATGAGCTGATTATTCCTCTTCTATTTATGATAGTTTCTAGTATTCTAATTAAGATTTTTCTTTTTTGTAACATGAAAATTAAATTGGTTTTCATTAACCCGTGCTATTCGATAGTTATTTGCAAAGTTCTGGTATTTACTTAACTTTGATTGATTTAATACATAGGTTGTCGAAGAGACCATCAATGTTGGAGCAGAAACTGCAGCTTCTCTCAAGGCACAGGTCAGTTAATAGTCACCTTATAGACACAAGGAAACACATTGCTTCCAGTATTCCTAATACCTTCTAAAATATGGCAGACCGAACAAATGAGTAGAATCGTAAATGAACTTGATTCAATCCAGTTTTCAATCAAGAAAGCATCTAAACTGGTGAAGGAAATTGGAAGACAGGTTGGTTTCTCAAGGATTTATCAGGATGCTTAGCTATCGTCCTGTTTCAGTTCCAAACTTATCATGGCTAGTATTCTGATTATGTATTTTAGGTGGCAACTGATCGGTGCATAATGGCGATGCTCTTCCTTATAGTGATGGGAGTTATAGCAATTATAATTGTAAAGGTGGGTGGTTATTTAGCATTAACCCTTTGATTCTCATTTAATTTCCTTATTGAAGATATCATTAAAATTTAAAATATAAAATCCATCACCAAACCTAGAATTAGCCTATTAGACTCCAACTTATCTGGACTAAATTGTTTTCCTTTTTCTGATTAAAGGCTTTTATGAAACTCAGTTAACATATTTAACATGGAATATGTGCTATTCATGACTTAGCGAGTTTCAGCTTGCCCCAGAGTTTCCACACGTTGAATGTGATATTACATTTTTTTCTCCCTGCCTTTGCAAAAATTTTTACCGTTTTATTATTGGGTTTTGCACCATTAGGTCAAGGTGATGGATCAATGACAAAATAGGATTTGAAATTTCTGTTTGCCCATTTTAATTTATCTCCTTTACAAAATGTCTTGTCACAAAATGCTTCATAGAGTTTTTAAACTCTTATCATTTTATTCTTAATAATTGGAATTAATATTTTTTTTGCACGTGATGTGACATAGGCATGGGATACTAATCATTGCATTATTTTGTTCCATAAATCAATGTTGTTAATGCGTAGGGGTTGTGACGAGAGCTTGAGACCTTTAGGACAATTTGAATAAGACGACCATTACCTGGACCACACCATAGGTCAAAACATTTCTATTTTACAAGTAAAAAAATAATCTTCTAGTTTTTTATAGTAATATGTAAATTAGCAAACTCGATGGGAAAAGAAAATAAAAGAAAATTCCTCTTTATTCGTTCATTTACTTTTAGTTATTTGTAACAAAATTTCCTCTGGTAATCCAGCTTGTGCATCCAAATAACAAAGACATAGTGGACATTCCTGGACTTGCTCCTCCAGCTGCAAGGAAACTTCTGTAATATCTATATCACAATTGGGATTTCATATTCTTCCTCATTCACGGTAGTGTTATTTGCCATCTATTATTGAATACTTTCTCCATTTTATGTGTTCTTTTCTTTTGTTTTTCATCACTTTTTATGGCCAGAACAACATTTTGTTTTATAAAGATGTATATGGTCTGCCCTGCTTAAATTTCACGGTTTATTTATATATTTGTTCGAAAGTTTGAAACTGCATTTGGAACAGTCTGATATTCTTCGTCATTCAATCTAATATTTGTTATCACTCAGCTTTATCCATTGTGTTGCTTCCTTTGATTTTTTTCAACCACTTTTATGTTTTTTTATCAGTATAATTTTTGTTTAATCAGAGCAACATTTTGTCTATGAAGATGTATATGGTATATCCAACCCAAAGTTTATGGTCTATTTTTGCATTTAACTGAAATTGCATTTGGGACCGTTTGAATCTGACGATCCTTAGGCTTTATTTGAAAGGAGAGGAGATAGGATTGAGGAGGGAATCCATGGAGTTATTTACTCCTGTTCAACAATCGAGAGGAAGGGAGCTAAAATATCTTAATGGTTTGCTTGTTTGTGCCTTCACATCTCTACCTTCACTTACGCTAATCCTTGCTTCTGGTGGCTACAATGCGACTGTTACCTGAAGCCGTCACGCTCGTTGCCAATGACACTTGTTCACCCTCGCGCTCTCTGTCAAAGCCGGCCCTTGCTTTCGTTGCCCATTGTTGATCCTCACTGTGAGCTTCCAGAACACGAAGCTCACCAGGCTAAATGGTTTAATTTTATACTATTCCTTTCCCCTTTTATAATTATACCTATGTTTTCTGCTGTCAAATTTTGATTTTAAAATGCGAAAAAAAATCTACCAAAATCAGTTATAATAATATTATCCTAACCCTTGGTCAAGAAGTCATATGAGTACAATTCCGCCTCTAGTATTGTTATATTTTTCACTTTGAATGTACAACAATTCAATTCCTGGCGTCAAGCATTCAACTCGGTATGCCACAAAACAAGATTCACTACCAAACAACCCCAGAAAAGCAAGTACATTCTTTTATATCATAAAAGACATGGGCAATAAAAGGCAACTTAATACTCGTTTTACCTGTTCATTCATGATGTCAAGCAAGGACAAATAAATTGTCGGATAACTAGCATCAAGATCTCCAATAACAAACTAGATCTACCATTATAAGTTGAAAATTGCATGAAATGTCCAAAAGACAGAACTAGAAGAGTGAGGTTCCCTTTCCCTTTTTGTCTCCGCCAATCTCAAAATGCTTGCACCTCTGCAAAGAAAAAGGCGAACAGTGAAATCAGTTCCAGATGAAGAATCCTGAATTTCCAGTGGATTATTACAAGTGTACCTTTATCGGGTGCTGAGAGTAGTGTTTGCAACTCTGGCATTGCAGCTTCAACACAATCTTCTTGGTTGTTTTTGCCTGCAAACCAACACTTATTGCATGAACACTTGCAAGTACTATGAACAGAACAAACTGTGGCATAAACTTATTCATAATATGCTTTGTAAATTGGCAGAAGTAAATCCTGAAAATGATCTGCAATGCTTCAGAAACACTTCCTCAAGGAACAATGGTTCTAGATACCTTCTTGTGGAAAACAGGCTTCGTCTGTCCACCATAACCTGACTGTTTCCTGTCATAACGGCGCTTTCCTTGAGCTGACAACCTATCTTTTCCCTTCTTGTATTGTGTGACCTTGTGGAGGGTGTGTTTCTTGCAAGCTTTATTCTTGCAGTAAGTTTTTTTGGTCTTGGGAACGTTCACCTGTCAATAGAATAGAATGATATATCAGCAACATCAGCCATCATGACAGAATAAAACTTTCTAAAAGGAAAGCAAAAACCAAATTGATGGAGGTTTCTCATTGGGTAAGTCAAATTAATTAGAGTTAGACATGCGAGATCCCAAGAAAATTGTTGTGTAAACATGTAAATGACCTGAACACTATTTACAAAGATATTGTGTAAATGAAAACTCAAAGGCTAGAAATAATAGATAATAGTCAACTCCAAGTGTTTTTTATACTACGGTTACTCTAATGCTTAAAATAATGACTTCAAATTCTAATAACCATTTAATCTCCAATAAAAATTCCAGTGCCCATGTTACATTTTTCCTCATAAAACAACAGATTCATCTATTAAATAAAAATGAAGATTAAAATGACATTTTTCATTGGGAAAAAACACATAACAAAATCTTATCCGAGCACTGACTTGCGCCAAGCACGAGTTAGATGGATTCTAAAAATCAGTACCAGTTATATCCTTTAAGTATCTACCTTTTTTATTTTATTTCCCTTGTTAATAAAGAAAACATATTCATTGAGAAGAAATTTATAAGATGATTGATCTCTCCAATCCAACGATTGAGTTAGTGCTAGATGGCAAGCAACCCTTCGGTTACAATTCAAAATTGCAACTCCATAAAATATATTGGTTCAACTGATGTTCACAGCACAATCGTGAGACATGGCTAAGGAAGTAGAGACTAAGGCAGCATCCCAGATCGAAAATACAATAAAAAAAAAATTACGAGACAAAGATGCTCCTTTATCCCTAAGACACTCCCTATTTTAAATGAAAGCAGCAAAAACATAGCATCACAAATCTGTACCGCCTCACCACACAAAATTTTCATTCAAAATTCAAAATAGCAGTACTTAGAAGAAAAGAAACCATAAATTTCAAATCTGATGGAGAAATAGAGCAGATCGGATTCTCAGTACCATGACTGCCGCTTTGCGTCCGCGCTTTCGCTTCCCAAGCCTTCCGAGACAGGACGGCCGGATCTGGGACGCTGGTTATATATAGTTAGGTTGGCGATTGGCGATTTGGGGCTAGGGTTTCGAATCGTGATAATATCGATTTTGCCCTTCTCATATTTATCGATGGGCTTATGGGATCAGTAGCCTAAAGCCCAATTAATAAGGGGCAATGCATTTCTGTTTTGATGTGGACTTACAAAATAAGGACGGCTACTAAATGCGCAAGTAAAAACTCATGGTTGTGATTAATTTAAATATTCAAATTTAACCTAGCAAATTAAACAAGACAGAAATGATGAAAAATACCATACTTAAAAGGAGCTTCATCAGCACAGACTAAGTTAGAAGAGGAGAGTAGTTTTGACCAGGCTCTCCTTGCGGTGCGGGTGAGCAACCTGCCTCCGCTTCACGCCCTCGACGGGCGTTGAATTTTCTATTCCAAATCATGCATCTCAAGCCGCCTTATCCTTCATTTGCACCCACACATGCGCTCCTCCGTCAGCCACTATATATATTTCAAACATCATACAAAAAAGAAGAACAGCAGCAATTAGTTTAATTTCTCCAAGTGATATTATTTCCCCGAGTCAAGGAAATGAAAAGAAGCTTGATTATATATGTCTGAAACTGTAATTAATAAACCCAATAGCTAGATGGGGAGGATTCCTTGTTGCGAGAGGGAGAGCGTGAGGCGAGGACAGTGGACGCCGGAGGAAGACACCAAGCTCGCCTCCTACATCCAACAGCACGGCACTCGCAATTGGCGTCTAATTCCGAAGAACGCTGGTAAGTTAGTAAAGTAGGCTCTGCTCCAATCTGATTAACAATACTCTGCTTTATAAAATGCAACTTCAGGCTTCATTTCTTTTAATAGGATTGCAAAGATGTGGAAAGAGCTGTCGACTCCGGTGGACAAACTACCTTCGCCCGGACCTCAAGCGCGGCGAGTTCTCGGAGTCCGAGGAACAAACCATAGTGAAACTGCATGGCGTCCTGGGAAACAGGTAGAATAAATTTAAATCTATATTAAAATTAGCATTTAATTCAGATTTAAATTAGTTAGATGCAGCAGGTGGTCGATGATAGCAGGGCAGCTGCCGGGGCGCACGGACAACGACGTGAAGAACCACTGGAACACCAAGTTGAAGAAGAAGCTGACGGGGATGGGCATCGACCCCGTCACTCACAAGCCATTCTCCCATCTCATCGCCGAGATCGCCACCGCGCTCGATCCCCCGCAGGTTGTTCACCTCGCCGAGGCCGCCCTCGGCTCCTTCAAGGACGAGATGCTCCATCTGCTCGCTAAAAAGAGCCCTGTTTCAACTACGTGCTTCAGTTTAGCTTCCGGTGTTAATAATTTTGGCGACGAAAAAGTTATTGAACTAAGCTCCTGCGACAAGGTCTGGATCGAGGCCATGGTGGATGGCTGTGAACAGCCGTCGTCGAATGGAATGCAGCTGTCCGGGTTGGTCGACGACGACTTGGGGGGAGGGTCCGCGTGGAGCACCGACGCCGGTGGGGGCAGACGGGGTGGCATTGTGGGACTGAACGGAAAAATTGAGGAGGAGGGAGTGGGAGAAAAATTTGCAGGAAGAGAAGGCGCCGGTGCCGGCGTGTTGGGATCCGACTGCGTGCCCTGGGATTTGCCTTGTGATTTGATGTTGATGCATCCTTAATTAGGCCGTGTTCATTTGGAGGGAAATAAGCGAGCAAGAAAAGAAATAAAATGGTGTTTTTTTTTCTTGATTATTTTATTTAGAAAGACATTTTTGTTTATCTTTTTTTTTTCCTTCTATTTTATTGATAAATGCAACCCGAAGTCTTTTTGGGTCCGTGCAATTAAGGCCCATCAAGCCCATGAACCCCCTCGTTTCTATATATTCATAGCAATCTTATCCAGCGCAGAAGACCGTTGCATTCGGGCGCTCCTTCGCCCCATCCTCTCGCTCGCTCTCTTGGGCGGAGATGCTAGCGCTCAGCTTGCTCCATCTCTCTTCGTCATCCTCCAAACCCTCACCCTTCGATCTCCTTAATCCCCGCCTCTTTCCCGTCCTCCCAGGCGCCATTAGCATAGTTGGACCTGATCTCCCATGTCGATCACGTCTCCCCCACCGTCGCTTCAAGATTCTCCGTTCGCGTTCGGAGATGGAGTTTCATGTACCCACATTTCCTTTACTTTCTTCTTTTCACTTTTCTGTGTCGGTTTCTCCTTGCCGATGTATCTCTTTCTGCTAGGTAAATGCAGATCGTGGTTGTCATAAAAGGGGGCTGGAGATCGACGCTGATGGGATCGTGGGAGTGGAAGACTTGGATTTGCCGGTGGATATTTGTGCAACTCTAGTTCTGCCCTCTGCTCTTTCGCTGGCGGCAGGGTTTGACAAGATAAAGGTGGCGGTCGAGGAGTTCAAGGTTAACCCACCACGTACGAGGAGCGGTGTCATGAGATTCCAGGTCTGATAAAGATTTAGCACGAATCTTGCCAGGATTACTCAGAATGGCTTAATCCCTTAATATTTTGAAAATTTACTTGGAACTAGCACCCCCTTCTGGTCTTCTCCATACTCTTTTCCAAGTTGCTAATGAACGTTTTGCCTCATCATTAAAAAGAACACCCATCTTTGGTTCAGGGTTTAGGGTATTTGATCCTATTCTGAGACCTTCAAACAGTAGTAGGCTAGTAGAAGTGAATGTGTGCGAATATATATGTTGGAAGAAACAATATGTTGCCAGAGATTTACGGGGTATTGGCTGAATTTAAACTACACTAAATTAAATTCAACTTACAGTCGAGATGACCTGAGCAGATAATCTCAGATGGCCAGCAGGGGCTGGTTTCTGCTACGAGCCGAAGAATCGCCGAGCGGGAAGATCGACTGAGCAGTAGGTTTGAGTTGCCGAGCGGGCAGATCAGCTGAGCAGCAGCTTTCGGAGCAGATCGAGCGAGTGGTTGGCCGAGCAGACCGACCAGACAAAGAGCTGATTAGGCGAGAGGTTGGCTCGGGCAAGTAGGCAAACCGAGCTAGGCCAGTCGGGCGTAGGTCAAGATGGTGCCGGTTGGGCGAACAGACAGGTAGGTCGAGATGGTGTCGATTGGGCAAACAGTCAGGTAGGTCGAGATGGTGCCAGTCGGGCGAACAATGTAAGCTGGGCAAAGATGCCTAGCGGAGAGGCTGACTAGGAAAGTGGTCGATCAGGCTTTGAGTAGCAGACTGAGGCATGGGATTGACGCAGTTTCCTTGAAACAGATTCGCCCACCCCCGGCTGTACTTTGAGGCTTACTTGGGTCATTTGTTTCCCAGTATACAACGGTTGATCGTGATCTCCAAGCACTGGTGGTCACGACGAATTGAGTGACACCCAATTGCTATCACGGGCACTCTGCCGAGCAGGAGTTGCACGACAGAGGAGGAGGGGAATGAAGGTGGAGAGCTTCCGCTTGTGTTGTTGTGTGTTCTTTGTCTGTGATCGTAGCTTTTTTATATAAGAACTCAGACCAATGACAGCATTAATGACCTTAATGATCATTATTTACTGAGTAATGAAACGCCCACTGTTTCACTCATTATCACTCGATCATTTTGATTCTGCATTAATCTCAATTTTAATGCATCCATTACACAGCAGCAAAAGGTATATATGGCAAAATGTTAGTTGTTCCACTTGGGCAAATTTTGCCCCGACAGGTCCGGCATTCAGCGCACGCAGGTCGTGGATTTGCAGCCCCCCTACGCACCTATGCGTGAGAGAGAGAGTCTCTCCCTATGCATTTGTTCACATCTCAATACATGTGAATCAATATAAACTAACCAACATACCTTGAAGCTCTCAATGTGAGACTAAAATCTTATTTACAATGGAGCTTCTATCCTCTTTCAACTCTTCTCCATTCACACATATTCAACAATCCCCCATATGAATGGAGATAGGGTATGCGATAGCATTCAGCAGCTGAGTCAAGTATAAGATAGGTAGGTTTTATCCTTTGAACTTTTCCTTGTGAAGATTCGGTTGCTGATTGGCTGATAATAGACACGATGTCCTTAAACTATACTGCCGTCAGTAGTGACAAATCTCACCCAAGACTCTCTCTGATACAACTCAATTCTCATAAGTGTGTTCGTTCTTGGTCATGAACACGTTTGGTTCTGTGAGAAGCTCTAAGAATTGTGCCTCCAATTCTTTTCGAAGCGGCCCTACTTTTTTCTCACATAGGTGATCCCTCAAGAGTTGTCATCTATTCTTCTTGATCATTAAAAGTCCATCGGCTTACCCTGGTCTAATCACTGTTTTATTGGGTTATCCCCCACAGTGTGTCTAGTCAGTGCAGATTAGTTGTCCCTTTGTACCTATTTCTTGGGATCTCCAATCAGCCTAGATTAGGTGTCATTTGCACTAATCGTTGACAACGGCATCAAGCTCATTCCTCGCGATAAGCTTGCAACTAACTCTCGATTTAACCCTTTGGTTAGCGGATCCGCTTGGTTATCCTTTAACTTCACATAGTCAACCATGATAACTTCCGTTGAGAGTAGTTGTCTAATGGTATTATGTCTATAATGTATATGCCTAGACTTACCATTATACAGATAGCTCTGTGCCCGACCGATTGCTGATTAACTATCGCAATGTATATTAATTGCTCGCACAGGTTTTGACCATCTAGAATATCTTTTAAGAATTGTCGTAGTCATTCAACCTCTTTACCACATTTGCCAAGAGCTACAAACTCAGATTTCATCGTGGATCTGGTTATTACCGTTTGCTTAGAAGATTCCAGGATATGGATGCACCTCCAAGAGTGAATACATATCCACTCGTAGACTTAGAGTCTTTTATGTAAGATATCCAACTCGCATCGCTGTATCTTTCGATTACAGCAGGATATCTTGTATAGTGCAATCCATATTCACGAGTTTATCTCAAGTACCTCAGTACTCTTGTATACCAGGATTACTCGTGTATCTACTCAGTTTACTTATTGCGTAGGCCAAGTCTGGTTGTGTACAACTCATTAAATGCATCAAACTTCCAATCACACGAGAGTACTCTATCTGAGAGATACTTTCACCTCGATTTTTCGATAGATGTTGACTCGTATCCATCGGCGTTCGTGCCAACGTAGTATCACCCTTGGTGAATTTCTCAAGAATCCTGTCCACGTAATGAGACTGATTAAGAACAAGTCCTTCTGTTGTTCTAAGAATTTTGATTCCTAGAATCACATCATCTAGACTCATATCTTTCATGTCAAATAATGAGTTCAACATATCTTTAGTGGATTTGATTATCTTATCATTACTCCCAATGATAAATATGTCATCTATATATAGACACAAGATAACAAAGTCACTCTATATGGTTTTCATGTAGACACATTTATCACATTCATTAATCTTAAATCCACATTCCTTCATGGCATTATCAAATTTTTCATGTCACTGATTTGTTACTTGTTTCAAACCATATAATGACTTAACCAATCTACAAACCTTGCTTTCTTGTCTTGGTATAGAAAACCCCTCAGGTTGCTCCATGTAGATTTCCTCTTCTAAATCCCCGTTTAGAAAGTCAGTCTTTACATCCATCTGATGTATTTTAAGATTCCAAAGAGCGGCAATATACTCTAATGGAAGTTATTCTCGATACCGGAGAATACGTATCAAAGTAATCAAGGCCTTCTTGTTGTTGGTATCATTTGATTACCAATCTGGCCTTATATTTATCAATTGTGTCATCTGATTTCATTTTCTTCTTGAAAATCCACTTATAACCTAGTGATTTACTTCCCGGAGGAAAGTCCACAAATTCCCAAGTATGATTTTGTAAGATAGATTCCATCTCAGATGCAATTGTCTCTCTTATATCCATCATGAGAGCCTACAACTTCTGAGTAACTTCTTGGCTCACTTTCCAACATGAAAGTGATAAAATCCGATCAATAGGATTTTTCTACCCGAGCTCTTTTGCTCCGTCTAAGCTTAACCTCTTTTTTCATCATCATCTTCATCTTGTGTTTCATATGTCTGCTTTGAGGAGCTAGCATCCTCTCGGGTCTTATACGAAAACACATGCTCGAAGAACGAGGCATTTTTCGATTCTATTATCGAGTTATTTTGTATTTCTGGTATTTGTGATTTATACACAACAAACCGATAAGTACTGATGTTTTGTGCATATCCAATAAATACACAATCAACAGTCTTTGGTCCTATCTTAATCCTTTTCGGATCAGGCACCAGCACTTTGGCAAGACACTCCTACACTCGTAAATATGTCTTCTATTCCACAGCTCATTAGGGCTCTTATCTATTTTCTTCCAGACACCTGATTTAAAAGGTAATTAGTTGTTAACACAACTTCCCCCCACATGAACTCTTGCAATTCAGAGCTCAATTGAAGAGCATTTATCATCTCCTTTAAAGTTCGATTATTTCGCTCAGTAACTTCATTTTGCCGAGGAGTATAAGGAGTTGTTATTTCGTGTCTGATCCCATGTTCAGCATACAACTCAACAAACGGTGATACATATTCATCACCTCGGTCACTTCGAACCACGTTAATCTTTCTATTAAGCTGGTTTTCAACCTCATTCTTATAGAGAGCAAATTTCTCTATAGCTTCATCCTTACTTTT
>JBBMJZ010002459.1:0-11997 GCA_037833815.1 Zingiber zerumbet | reverse complement strand
CTCTCCGGCTCGACACAATGCTATTTCTGAAGACTGTCGGACGGATCTATACGAAGCTTCAAGGACTTCCGATAGGCCTTCTTGCATCATTTCGCCAGCAATTGACGCTACCAAAAGACGAGCATCAGCCTCTTCTCTCTAAAGCAAGGACCAAAAGAAACGCTCCAAGCCTATATTCAGCATTTCAATCAAGTAGCGATGGACATCCCCTCAGTCTCATCCGAGACAATGATGAACACCTTCACTCATGGGCTTGTCGGAAGCTTTGATACTGTGTCAGGGACATTTTACTGATACGTCTTTTCAGGGAAAGCTTTGAGAAGTTGCATGCCTTGTGAAGCGTGCACACGTGCTACAGGAACTCTATATAGAGGGGGTCCAAGCTTCAGTAGAGGTATGCGCACTACTATTGCTATTACTGTTCATTTGTTTCCTTGCTCCGCTGCTTCCACATTCATCGTCGGTGACTGACTTGAGCGTCGGAGGGTCAACGCCGGTGATCCCTTCCCTAGTTCGATACTGACGTAGTTGTGGTTGCAGGTCTGAGCGGAGTCTACATGCGGTCAACAGGAGTGTCACATTCCCAACTTCCGTCTCTTTGACTTTCGAATATGATCAGATACATTAAGAAGACTTCTAAAATTATATTAGTTTTGGTTTGAAGTATTTTAGAATTTTTTAAGTCTATCATTCAGTTTTGAACAAACTGACTAATAGATTTATATCTTGACTGATAGAACTAGATAACTCTGAATTATTTCATATTAAAATCAATGTGTTTTTAAAAATCTCTTTAGTGTATCCATATTTTTAAATCTGAATTCGATTGCATAAATTATGAGGAATGAATTTTTAAAAACTTACAAAAGTTTGAAAAAATTTGTTAGAAGCTCCAATGATATTCACTAATCACCCTCGTCAATAGATTTTTAGCTCTCGAAAATTTCTAACTTTTAAATTTTTAAATATTATAGGTCCATTTTAGAGAACTTTCCATCATTTCATTAACATATTCAAATGGTCTATCCGAACTAATAATGAATTTTTAAAAATTTATAACAGTTATATAAAGATTTAAAGATGTATACACCTAAATCATATGATGGTATTATATTTCCGTTTTTTACAAAGTCATAATCTACCATCTGTCTTGAAATTCTGTAAAAAAAAATAAATAGATAAATTTATAGTCGTCAGATGGAAAGAAAGTAGAGAGATTTTTTTAAAAAAATTGTCCGTTAAAAGTTAATTATTTATTTTATTATAATATATCTATTATCTTCTAATCAATTGTACAATCAATACGATTATTTCATATAAAGTAGGTGGAGGGGATCGAAGGAGAACATTTTTGTTAAAAACACGAAATAGATACGGAATAGATAGCGGTTCGGTAAAATACAACACCACTGTCTCTGACCATGCTGTAGCCAGCGATAAGGCACCCCCGTGCTGCTCTCTCTGCCCTTTCATTGCTCTGAGGAGCCCATGTTGATCTTGATGTCTCAGCTCGTATTAATTTTCAACCAAAAAGAAAATGCTCCATTTGGACTTCGATTTTTAATATAAGGTAGGAATTCAGGCGTTCCTCTTGTTCCTAAATTATATAAAAATCAATTTAGGATTAAAAGAATTTTTCTGGGAGAATATATATCTATTAAAAATTCATCCCTACTCCACTATAATAAGTCTATAACTCTCTGATCAACAAGACAACAGAACTTCAATTTTCAATAAAGCTTGTAGATGGAAAAGAAGATTAAAGCCTACACGTTTGTCATTCTACCGCTAAAGACGTCAGATTAAATTTACGGGAGAGTTTCCGTTTCTTTAATTTCTTAATTGAATTAGAGAAATCATGACATAGTTCTATCCGACTAGGGGAGCAGTTCAGATTCTCTTGACTGTAACTTCTAATCCGTTCCTAGATCAAGGATAATTGATAAGTAGAATTATATGAATCTCACTTATATAACATAATTGATAGGTCCATAAAATCCTACAACATTTTATAATTCGAAAAGATCGTTAAAATTGAGATAAAATATCTTTTTTATGTGCTAGTTACTGTTCTAAAGGCTAGTAGTGCGGCTAGTAACGGCTCATAATTTACCTCTTTCGTGTTGACATGGGACGGATTGACGGAGGCGCCGGAGGGGAGCGTATTTATAATTTTGTCACGGTGATTCGAAAAGACGAATTTATTAAGTCCACTCGATATACAACCACCCGTGGAGAACCTGCCACGTGCTCTATGGAACGGGCAAGATCCGTCCCTCAATGACTTAGGTAGGTGATTGAGGCGGGTAAGTTACGTTATCCAATATTAATTGTTAATTTAACATAGAACCCTTGCGTACCTCGTAGACCCTTTGTACTTAATCCAATAAGCGCACGGGTAATGTTTTAGTATCAATTAACAAGTTCATGTAATATCCTCGAATCCTCTCCTCCAATTATTTTATTTTTAATTTCTCGTGCGCAAAAATTATAATAAAAGGGAAGGAAAGCAAGGCCGCTCCAGCGTCTTCTTCCTTGCATCACAAGCCCTAGACGAACGCAAAGGCTAGCTTCGCTTTCACCGTAACCACAAGCATAAGTATGGCCTCCTCCACGCTTCCTATCTCCCAATCCCAAGCTTTCTGTGCTCGAGCACGCCTCATCCCTGCCTCCCTTTCTGGTCCGGTTCGTTTCGCCCTACCTCACCGTCACCGGAGAGACGCCTCCTACCGGAAGCCCCTGCGCACCGTGGTCGTCACCGCGACCACCGCAGAGATGCCGAAGAAGCGGCAGACCTCCCGGGACCGCTCGTTCGTTGACGAGATGAGGACCGTTGCTATGAAGCTGCACACCAAGGATCAGGCGAAGGAAGGTGAGAAGGAGTCTAAATCGCCGCCCGTCGCTAAGTGGGAACCGTCCATCGAGGGCTACCTCCGTTTTCTAGTCGACAGCAAGATCGTTTATGATACCCTCGAAACGATCGTCCAGAAGGCCGCCTATCCCTGGTGTAAGTTTTGGTCTCCATCTTTGATGAAGTCCTTAGTTGCCTCTACTTGTTAACCTTTTTATGTTTTTATTTTTGGCTTTGTTTAATCGAGGACAGATAGCACAAACTCTTATGAGTGATTTATTCAATTGGGAAATCAGACAAATTTAGCTTTTGAGATATAATCATTGAACATCATCAGCTAAATTTTTCGTTGACCGTTCAAAGCTGTTATATTTGCTGCTGCTTAGATTTTGCTTCAAGTATACAAGTCATCATTTTTATAAATCCTTTGGTTCAACAAGAAAGGTTCAGCTACACTTCTACATAGGATAAAGTTTGTCTGTCTCAGTTGATTTTTCTTTTATTAATTCAGCCGTATGGACTGTCAAAAAATCCATCCCAATCCAAACCAAATGAAGGCAGTGGGTGACCTCTTGTTGTTGCGTCACCTGTAAATTATATTATGTTAAAATTTAGTAGTTGATGGATGCTACAAGTGGTTGCAAAATAAGGATAGGAAATTGGAATAAAACAGGGCATTTGTTGCTTTCTAACTGTTAGTCTGGTTTTGTTAGTTTCTATTAGTGACACGCTTGTGCTTGCACGGTAGCTGCTTTTTGGATCTAATGATGAAATAATAAGATAAACTACTATCTATGATATTTTAAAGAAAATTTGATTTTATTTATAGGAACAGGCAAATTGTGGCAATTTACTAGTGTTATGTATTTCGAACATAGTTCAGTATATACATAACCATTGTATTGTAGATGCTGAGTTCAGGAGTACTGGCTTGGAAAGGTCTGAAAAATTAGCTGAAGATCTAAAATGGTTCAAGGACCAAGGGCATACCATTCCCGAGCCTTCTTCTCCTGGTGTTTCTTATGCCCAGTATCTCGAGGAGCTATCTCAAAAGGATCCTCAAGCTTTCATCTGCCACTTTTACAATATATACTTTGCTCATAGTGCTGGTGGACGAATGATTGGCAAAAAGGTACTTAATTTTTCTCTAAATGTCATTTTCCAGATTGTGACCTCCTGAAAAACTGCATCTCTTGTGCAAAAGTTGCCTTGCTTGGTCACTCAATGTTATTACTAATGTGCAAAAGTTGACTTGCCTTGGTCACTCAATGGTATTACTAATGCTTGTGACCATTACTTTTATATGTAGCTTTCCTTCATACGTTCTTACATATGGTGTAAGATGTTTGCTCCCTTCACCACTTCCATTATCACTTGATACTGTGATTTTTTAATATGATTTTTAAGGCAATGAATCTGACTACTTAGTCTATCCAGAAAAGGTAATATCATAGAATCTCTTACAAGCAGCGTAATTGTTTCCCTTGGTAAGCATTTCATTCACATTATTACAGTTCTGTCAAGTTTGGAACCAAAATCTCGCAATGAAGAGCATCATGAGAGGAGCATAAAAACTACTTAGAGTTTTAAAATATGTTATTATTGAGGATGTTCAATATTTAAGAAATAGACAGATTCGCAGCATGAGCGTTCAAATAGACAAGTTCACAGCAATAGACAACGAAACTTGTTCTTAGTTGGAGAGTTAATGCTGAGAGTTAACCAATCCATTTCTGATTCAAACCATGTAGTGTCATAAATTTGATCTCAGGTCAATCTGTTATTTTATCTCCTATAATTTGTAGAAGGGGTAGTATGTCTTGGTTAACAGCATTCATAATTTGCCATGCCTTTTGTATTTGCTGCAAATGTCTGTACTTCACTGTAATGCCATCTATGAAATTCATCGAGTCTTTTTCAATTTAACTTCATCTCTGTTTCACCTAGGTGGCAGAGAAAATCTTAAACAACAAGGAGCTCGAATTCTACAAGTGGGATGGCGATCTATCTGAACTGTTGCAAAATGTGCGTGATAAGCTGAACAGGGTTGCTTCGGTATGACCCTGGACATTTTCCCCCTTGCCTATTAAGTTTTTCCTTCCGTTTTTCTTTCAAATTTTCGATGTTCCACTTTATATTTCACTACTTTTTATTTTTTTTTGCAGAACTGGTCCAGAGAAGAGAAGGATCATTGTCTGGAGGAAACTGAGAAATCATTCAAATATTCTGGCGATATACTCCGTTTGATATTATCATAGCAATTGAAGGTTTCTTCAGCTTGCTAATTGTAAATATTACCACTGCTTTGCTGTTTCATCATGGAAACAACATTAATAAGTTCACACCATGTATTGACTTAATGTACGCTAAATGCTATTCATATCTATAGTTATTACTGTTCATATCTATAGTTTTGTAGGCTTGGCAAAAAAGAAAGAAAAAGGATTCCAAGAGGGTTCAAGAATCAAGATAGATCATTTAGTTAGGAAACTATCTGCAAACTATGAAGTTTCGGATGAACTATGGGATACGTTAAATTTGCAAAAGTTATAAAGCTCAATCGAAAGACGTCAAGTAAAAGCATCCTGCTATTACAGAAAGTAGCAGTAGTGCAATACAAATAAAAACTTAGGTGCTTTAAACTTTTGACCAGAGCAATTTCTCTCATCACAAGAAATATCAGTTCATTACGTGCAGAATCTTGAACAAAGAAGGAACATGCTTCAGAAGCTATATATATGGTCTTTATAAGCTTATTTAAAATTGAAGGATCAATATCTGGAAACCACTTGCATTTTGAGTTTTAGACCATCAACATTCGCCAAAACATGTGCTACTAGAACAGATATCTCGCATTAACAATAAGATAGAAAGGAACATCAATATCTAAGCGATCGAAGACACTAATTAAAGTAGAAAATTAAGGTGCAGCGACACACTAGTTCGGTAGTACAAGTACATAGACTTCGAAACCAAAGAAAGCAAAACAAAACTAGTAATTCAGATTCTTCTCATTCATTCAATCATCTCTTCGTCGTTGTTTCGTCTTGATTCCTCTCAGACTTCAGTGCCTGTCATCACAAGAATGCTGATGAATTCAGATTGGATTTCCCAAGAACAGAGCATGCAATCTCATGGTTTTGTGATTATTAATATACCAGAATCCCTTGGCGCATTGCAGCGGAAGCATTCCATTCTGCTCGCGAAGTTGTGTTCGTTGCAGCCCGACCTTTTTAAAAATCACGCTCATGATTAGGCAACATTGTGTTGTTGTTTCATTTGTTTAAAATTTAGACTACTGAGAAGAGAGGAATCCATGAATTGACACCTGTTGCAAATCCAATCGCCAGATTTCCACCCAGCACGGCCGCCGCCTCCTCCTCCAAAGCTGTAGCCCCGTGACCGTGGCGTGTCTCCATCGAAGCTGCCGCCGCTGCCGACGGCGGAGTCCTCCTTCAGGGAGGCACACTTGAAGCAGCTGGAGCGGCTGGCGAAGTTGTGGGCACCGCAGGAGCAGTACCAGTCGCCGGGGCGGACGTCAGAGCCAATGAAGCCGAAGGACGAGCCCCCGCGGCCGCCGCCACCGCCAAAGCTGAAGAAGTCGGAGGAGCGGTCACCTCCGGTCGGCCGCGGGTCACTGCACCGTTGGCAGGAATCACGGCGGCTGAAATTGAGGTGTTGGCAGGACCTACAGGTCCAGTCTCCGGGCTTCCTGTTCATCTTCTCAAATGAAAAAACCTACAAATTAGATCACGCAACGTTACAATTTTCTTACGTTCGACTACATCAAAGGCCCATGAAGATGACTAATTATCTAAGAAAGAATTTTTTTGTTTTGTCAGTATCACATCAAATCTAGTAAAACAACATCAAATCTAGTAAAACAACGTCAAATCTTTTTCACTTACCTTCACAAGGAGGAAGTGGAGTTGTGAGGTGGTGTAAGTAGTAGTTGCTGTTCGCTTGGTGTTAGGTTTTGTGAGCTTAAGGTGTCTTTTATACATCCATTGCGTGGGCCTCAACAATGGAGAATCTAACTCGTATTCTCACTTTTCTTTTTCACTGCACTCCTTGAACACTGGCAAAAGGAGATGAAGAGATAAAGAGCCTGGGGAAGGATGCTAAAGACTTATACTTGAACATGAGTCATGTAGTAATTAACATCTTTTGAGACATCCATGAGAGAGGTGAGCATTTTGGTTATATACAAGACATGAGATCAAAATCAGGATGGTTAGCATATTGAATAGTTTGTAATATTTGGAGAATTAATTATTTACACTAAATGACACAATTATTAAAAGAATTATGAAGATTTCTAATCATCAAAATTAAGGACTTTGGAAGAGTAGGCCCGTATATGTCCACTTTCCCATGCCAACGGTCACTTAACTAGCAACTTTAGTCAAAATGATTGAAAGTGAATATATCCAAACTAGAAGAGGAAAAAGAAAATCAAAACATGTAATTTATCCCCCAAAAGAGCACAAAGCAAGATAAGATCATAGTTTTGGTTGGCTTTATTATTATTATTATTTCTTCAATTTCGATAGTGAATTTCTCAAGAAAGTAAAAGGGGAGGAGGGGAAAAAATGGTGGTTTCCAATAAATAAAGCAGGTCTTGGAGGATGGACTTGACCATCTTTTTCGTTCGTATCATGTCCCTTGAAATGTTATTTTGCTATCCAACTTCAATATATATCCTTTGCTTTATCTGACAGCTTAAATCAGGGCTCTTCTTTTGCTTTTTTTTCCCCTTCCTTCCTTCCTTCTCCCTTAATTACTTTCTCCTGGAGGAGTTGCAAAACCAGAGGATGATTTGTGTTGATGGTTCTCTCGGGTGAAGCCAAAGGAGCATTGGTGAAGGGGGGAACCGTGAAAGAGAGCAAAGGCAAGTGAGTGCTTGTGGTGATTGGATTCTCTTTGGGAAATGCTTTCATCATGCAATGACCGTGACCAAGAGCCAACCAGCAATGTTATGATTAGAAATCGGACCATAATATCCGATTGCTCATGTACTCGTGATTTTTCTTTATTGAACTGATCAAAATTAAATTTTCTTTTTTGATGGGTAATTTTTTTTTCCCCAATGCATGGATTGGATTGAAGTTTGGCTCCAAACTTAACTTTAGTGGAGGAAGAAAAAGAAAGAAATAAACAAAGAAAGAATAGACCTCTATTTGCCTGATCGAAGCGAACTTGTTTGTAAATGTTCAAACTGAACCAAATATGAAGCAGAAGCCACTTGTCTTCACCCATCCACAATCCACCCCTGCATAAGAAGCAGGAAGCATGTGAAGCGCGAGAAGGGACGAATACAAATGCTCATCAAATCTGTACAGAGAATAAAATGGTGTAAAGTTCATAGAGCAGGAAGAAAATTTAAGAACTGTCCTAAAGAAAACATTCAATCTGAATGCTCATGTTGTGCGATATCATCTAAGCAAAGTAGAATATAGCTCTGGGAAATCGAAAGAACAATGAATTGCCACATCCAATAACCATGCAGCCATGCTTTAAGACAACCTGAAACCCACATCCTAAAGCACAAAAGTGAATTGCCAAATAAACATTAGCCAATTTGAATCTCAAATTCAATATATCGAACTAGTAATTCATCACAAGTTTTCATGTACTACCATCAAAACACGTTCAACAAATCAAATTCCGTAATTCAAAAAATATGAACGAAATATGCAAAAACTGTACGACCACCCAATTTTGTGTCCAATTTCTTGGCATCCATGCCATTGTTCTTCCCATCTTTTCTCACAAGCCAGCAGATGCTAAAAATTGCAAAGATATAGGGTGTTATACGAACACAGTACAAACAGATGGAGTGTAAGTTGTTTATTTGACAATGTACTGATTAAATGGCCATCTTAGCCATAGAAACAAAGTGGATAGGAAACAAAACCCTCACTTGGGCAAGAAAATTGAACAAAGATTACTGAAATTTGTCTGAAGCTACATACAATCACTCATAGCTATTTTTTTCTTCCTTTTTTAAAATTTTTTTAGCAGATATCAGCTCCAGATCTAATGATGGCCATCAGCTCCAGATCTAAGGTGGAGGCCCTCCCTTACCAACCACTTCCAGCTGAAAGACAAGGAAATGCATGTGATGGTTCCTCTTCAAAATATACAAGTTGCAGTAATATATTTAAAATTGAATATAAAGGTTCTTGTTTGTTTAAAATATTACACGCTTAAAATCACAATTACCACAAAGTACTGGGAGCAAATAGGACATTCATGTGGCTTGCCTTTCTCCAACCAAAACCAAATAACATGATGTTCATCCTCTGAAACGAAAAACAAAAATTACTAATGTGAGTTAGCAACAAGATCAAGATCTTCCAAGAAGGCACAATTTTTTCACACTATTATTTATCATAAGAAAAAGCAAGTACCACGATAGCCTATTTTATACAAAAAAAAAACAAGGAAAAAAAAACAATGAAGCAAGTACCAGGATAGCCTATCAACTTACCCCCTTCACCCCCAGGACAGCCAACTATCCTCTTGTCATAACGAGATTGAATGATAGCAGGTGCTTCCTGCAATGATAGGATAATAAACAATTTGTAAATGAAACATATCAACAATAAACACCAAAAACAAATAATATGCTAACCATTACCAGATGAAAAGAAATTAGACTAGTGAAGGAATGTAGTCTAGATTCTTTAGAATCTCAACTGAATCAAAGGTGCAAGACAGCAACATTTAGTTAGGCTAATTTATGACTTTGCTATAGAAGTTTGTCCTCCACATTCCGAATCACAGGACTTAAATATTACAGGAGAAGATTATGCATAAGATCAGTAGAATGCCCATAAGTTAAACAAACTTTATTAAAAATTCCATGTATAGATAGTCAATTAGAATGATTCTATATCACAGTATATGTAACTTAATCAGCCACAGTAGCTAGTTTTCAGAGTAGGATCAAAAGAACAAAAAAAAAACAATCATAACCAGACAGACATATTGGGTAGCTACATGGAAGGTCAGGAGCAGATCATAACAAGCGTCATCACTCAGAATCCAGTGTAAAAAGCAAGCCAGAGGTTTTAAAAAACTGAACAACATAAGGAATCAAGAATAAAAATGAAACAGGCAAGAAAAAGATAATACCATTCTACCAAATGAATTCTGTTCATCAGGTAAGAAGGATATCATAAAAGTCTATTTTTCTTCTGTGTTTGCAACTGATGGTTGACAAGGGACTTTGCATGCAGATTAAAACCCTAAACCAAACTGAACCAAAGAATACAACTAAACCAAGTCTAAAGAATCTACCATGGTTCCATTGCTAACTCATTCAAATTGAGTACAAATGGAGCTTATTAATCATAATCACAAGACCCACTTGTCAGACCCCTAATGCTAAAATAAAATTGCATTATAACCTAATTGATCCCAAAATTTATTTAGTTTAGGTCTAACTCAACAATTTAACTCTAATCGGAATCCAATTTGAACCTAACTTAAGTAGAGTTCGGTCTACATTTATCCAAAACCACAATGCCCAACACAAACTCAAATTGAATTTATTTAAATTATCCCAGCCGCTTAACCCCTTAACCCAACCCAAATTGAATTTGTTTGTGTATCGCTCTAGACGCAAATAGTCACCTAGATAATAATTCAAATTATCCTCGTTCACTGTCCTCTATATAGGTCACAAATATTGTCAATTAATGTTACTTTTTTTTTTTGTGAATTTTTTTGGAATATAACATTAAGTATGAACTCCGCCCATGATGACCGGTCATGATCGGTCCCAAGCCTGGATAAAGGAGGAGGGTTGCGTTAGGTTGTCAGCCAGCGTTAAAACTATGGCAAATATTAATGAATGAATCCATTAAACTATTGTACTAATGTTCTACCCTTTTTGACCTCTAGGTTATTGCTAAGTTTTATGCATGGTACTGATGGAGTGTCTTCAAAAGTATGCATTTAGTTAGTTTTTATCTAGGTTGCTACAGTATGGCAGTTCAAACGTAATCAGCAAAATTAGCTTTACAGCCAGTCTAGCTTGGCGGACATGGCAAAGTACATTAAGCTCCTGTGATCATAATTGAAAATTACTTGTTAAAATCATTTTAAAATGTTTTTGAAATAACAAGGATGATTTACTTGCTGGTTGAAATTTAAAAAAAAAACTTCTTGATACTTGCTTTTTTATACAAAACACTAAATTCAAGCATTTCAACAAATTTTCACAGATTTATCTTCTGTTGAATTTTATATCAATTTTTTAAAATTAAGCTGCTTAAAGTTTCTAGATTTATTAGAATATAGCAAAAATAAGTCGACTAATATTGTAGCTAGTGAGCTTCTTAGTCAAAATACTAAAATGTCACTACAAACAGTGACAAAGAGTTAATTGATTACTTGAAAGAGTTGACCGCCTAAAATAAAATTAGTAAGGTTATTATTTCTTCGACATATATGTTGGTTCATGGAACATTAGACGATTGAACCTAAGTTTTGATAATGATCAGTGATTCTAAGTTAAGTATTATTTCCATTAGACGATTGAACCTAAGTTTTGATAATGATCAGTGATTCTAAGTTAAGTATTATTGTTGTTCTAACAAGTTAAACTGAGTATGCAAAAAATCCTAAGTGATTTTAGGCAAAAGGAAAGTCTTAAGTGGTCTTAGACAAAAAGAAATTCCTAGCTGCAGTGTGCGGTTAGGCAACGAAGTCCTGGTCCGAGAGACTGGGCAAAGTCTTGGCAAGTCGAGGACGTTGGGCGAAATCCTAGAGTCGAGGACGCTATGTAAAAATCCTAAGGGTCGCGGATACCCAGCATGAAATCCTGATGACTCGAACACTGAGCAAAAGTCCAGATGGTCTCGAGGACCGGTCTGGCAAAAGGTAATATCTCCTAAGAGGAATAGATGAGGACACGTTCTCCGAAGAGGGAACAGTAGGCGTCGGTCTGACCTAGAGTTTCAGTGAAATTCAAAGTCAGAACCAGACAATCCGAAGGCTGTCAAAACTTATTATGCTTCATATATTATTGTTTGGACTAACTTTAATTTGTAGAAAGAAAATGATGTGAGCCAAGAAGAGGCATTGAAGGGAATTGGAGGACCCATGACAAGGTCCAAGACTAAAAGAATGAAGCA
>JBBMJZ010002450.1:0-11997 GCA_037833815.1 Zingiber zerumbet | reverse complement strand
AACCCTTGTCGCCATTAGTGGTCGAACGACGACCTTTAACTCTTGTTGCCATCAGTAGTCGAGTGGAGACCTTAAACCCTTATCTCTGTCAACAGTCGAGCGGTGACCTTAAACCCTTGTTTCCGTCAACAGTCGAGCGGTGACCTTAAACCCTTGTCACCATCAGCGGTCAAGCGGCGACCTTAAACCCTTGTCGCCATCAGCGATTGAGCGGTGGCCTTAAACTCTTATCACCATTAGCGGTCGAGCGACGACCTTAAACTCTTGTCACAGTTGAGCGACGACCTTAAACCCCCAGCAATACCATTCAACAGTCGAGCAATGACCTTAAACTCTGCGTCTACATCAAAAGCCATAAACCTGAGACCAATGAAAAACAGCTCATCCAGGCAATTAATATGATGTCGATCGGTGGGCCACGGAGCCACACTAATGAAATATTTCACTTCATGGTAAGTGATTCACAGATCGAACCCTGAGCAGTAGTGCAATGAAAACATCTAAAAAATATGAAAAGGAAAAAATCGAACGTCGCAGAATGAAGGATTGACATTCAATAAAAAGGTCTGCCAAACGGGCAATCATCGATTAATACTCTAATAAAAACTATAGGCACATAAAGGACAATACAGAATAACTCAGCATTCGCTCAAGCAAGCTCACTCCAGATAATACAAAACATCGTCGGGTAGCGACTCAGTCAGCTTGTCCCAACTAATGACCTTGCTTGTCAAAACAGTGGGGAGGTAGCCGCCTTCCTTCAGTTGGTCAAGCGTCTCATCGATAGCAAGGTTGAATAGACGGAGTGCCCGATGTGTGACCTTTTCATTAAAGGTGTCCGAGCGAATGTAGGCATGTTTCATGAGCGTGAACCTACTAGATTCGACCCCTTGATATGTCGCTAGGGCCGCTCGGGAGGCTTTCAGCTCTGACTTCAATGCTGCCAACTCTTCATCTTTTGAGGTGAGCTCTCCATCTTTCGTAATGAGCTGGGTCTTCACGGCGGTCTGCTTGGTCGATCGTCTATCCTGCTCGACCTTCAGTGCGGCCTCATCCTCATTTAGATTTTGAGCCAACACCTGAAACTCCTTATGTTTGATCTCTAAGTCCTCGATGGCCCGAAGCTTCTTGGTGTTAGTCAAGTTGAGGTTGGACTCGAAGGAGCTGACTTGTTTATTAAGATGAACCAATTAAGTAGCCTGCTCGGCGCCTTTTCTCTTCTCTACCTCCGGCTGCTCGGAGTTCTTACTCAGATAGGCTCTTAGTTGAGCCATCTCAGCACTCATCTGCTCCAGTTGCACCTAGAAAGCAGATGATTAGCCGCTCGGTGCACACTGCTGCTTGATTTCCTGCTTCAAAAATGTGAGCCTTTGGCACATGGCCAGGCTCTCTACCCAATACTGCAAGGAACCCAGGAAAGTATTAAAGCCAAGCAAAAATAGATCAGAATGTACATGTAAAATGCTCACCCCAGTGGACATCTGAGTATGACTTTCAGCGAGTACCCCTAGAGGCATGACCGCCGCGCAAGCCCTAGCGTCGACCCCTATATGGGCAAGCAGCCCCTGGATAATTATCAGGTGCTCAGGGGCTCGGGATTCAACACTATCCAAGGCACGCCAATCGTCCGTAGGCAGATGAATGACTGTCATGATGTAGCATCGACCGCTCAGAGCGGGCAGGGCTGACGTTGCTTTGCCAACCGAATGAGGCGATGACGCAAGTCGAACGCGGGACAATTGTGTCACCGGCAAAGGGGGTGGCATGAAGGTGACCGGTGGTGCAGGTAGACCGAATTGTGATAGTGTCCGGTCAGATTATGATGCATTTTTAAGCACATGAATCTAGATTGCGACATTTTGCTTGAAGACAAGCAAAAGTTTAAGTCTGGGGGTGTGATGTGCGTAGATTTTATACACTTATTTAGCATGTTTTGATGCACATTCTTATATTTTATACATACTTTATCTATGCACTTTCATGTTCTTTGCTTTGCTTTTGGCATAAATACTTTTCTTTGTTCGGAGATATGCTCTTGTGTGTTTTATGCTTTCAGGAGTCAAATTTGGAGAAGAATTAATGTCCGTGGCTGATTCTATAACCAAATGGAGGAAAACGACTTTGGCAATAAGTGCCACATGACCTTGCAAAGGGGAATGACCTTGGGCGTGTGGTCATGACAGGGCGTGTAGCATCAACAGCAAGGGAGAGTGCCTTGGCCATGTGAAGTTACATGGCTGTGCCACCTTTTCCAGCCATCCAGTACATGACCGTGTATGATTACACGGCGGTGCAGCTTTTCCAGAGACAAAAAATGGCATGGCCGTGTGTGCCACACGACCATGCAACACTTCTAGAGACATGAATTAGCCAGGCCGTGTGGTTTCACACGACCGTGTAAGCAGGTAGAAGTGGAACATGGCACAACTGTGTGAGGATCACACGATCGTGTGACCTTGGCCGAGAGGAGGAATGCCTTGGCCATGTAGATCTCACACGACCGTGTGGCACCTAAATGTCCTCCTCTATATATAGAGCTTCCTTTTTGAAAGGGGGAGGCTCTCCCTTTGGGGAGATATGTTCTTGGGAGAGTTTCCAGCATTCGGAAGGTGATTTCTGTCCAAGATTTGACTCCAAGAGAGGAGGATTGGTTTCGAAGATCACTCATCGTATTGAGATAAACATTCCTTTCTATTTTCTTGATTTGGATCGGAATATCTTTGATCTTCTTGTCTTCGATTCTTTCCTCATCTTCTATGGAGTAGATCCCTTGTTCTAGGAAGGAGGGAGTATTTGTGATGTAACTTGATGTAAGATTCATGGATTTGCCATCTTCTTGATTCAAGGATATTGTTATGTTTTGTATCAATCAATCTTGTATGAAATGTTGTGTTTTGTGCCTAATTACCATTCTTTATTGGTTGTTTATATTTCTTGTGGAATCTTGTTGAGGAATTAGCTAAATTGTATGATCGAGGGGCGTCATGACAAGGCTGCCCCGCTAACGGACATTTTAGGAGATCACCTTTAGGAGTAAAGCAAGAACCTACAAAGAAGTAGGACGGATTAATATGCTTAATTCTATATCTTAATGTGAATTGATTAGTGATGCGTTTCTATGTCGTATGACCGAGGGGCGTCGTGACAGAGCTGCCCTGTTAACGAACTTCATAGGGATCATAACTCTTTGATTACTTAAGGTTTAGATGTGAGTCCTTGACAAGTGTTTTCTGCAGAAGAAAATTGGTGACTTCTTACGAATACATTACAATTGAGGACAATGATTGGTTGATTGCATTACATTGATGGATATCACAAAGAAACTAAAACTCTTAGAACCTTTATAAAACTAAATTTCTACATTTAACCCTTCTAATCTTTAGTTGTAAATGATCTTTTAATCGTTTGTTTAGCTAATTCACTTTTGAGACATCTTTAGTGATTATAACCAGTCCCTGTGTATTCGATATTCTTTTATTACTGACGACATAACCGTACACTTGCGGTTCGTAACTATCATCAAAATTATACTTTGCATTTAAGCCTTCTGGTTGCCAAGAAAGGTACTTTTCCATGCTTAAACAAAAGTTTTGATCTCACCTAAAACAATAGCACTAAACTCACAAGACACGAAGAGTAATCATCGCATAACACTTCGATATAGGAAATATAAAATAATCAAGGCACTTAACCCATGTTTGTTTTAATTTTTTTTTTTAAAATGCAGAATTTATAGACTAGGAATGAAATGCATAATGAAAACTAGAAAGAAAATATAAAAGGAAAAAGAAAAATGTCTAAAGTAACCCATATGTTAATCAATTAATGTTAATCGAAAATAGTTCTCGGCAATGGCGGCAAAAACTTATTACATCATCACAAGTGCACGATTACATTGTCAGTAATATAAAAGACTGGTTAATGTCCTTATGCATTGTTTATATGCCTAACTCTATACTTACACTCGTATAGGAGTTCTAACTAAAGTCTGGTACTATCCCGCGAAGATCGTACCAAAGAGTTTACGCAAGTTTTACCGCCATTAAGTAGAAGAGGTAATTTAGGAAGTCCGATTATAGGGAATATTCTTCTGTCACCAGGGCCTACGGTCCATGTTCCTAGATTACACAGTTCACTTCCCAACAGTATATTAATGTAATTAAGTAGAAGAGGTAATTTAGGAAGTCTAATTATAGGGAATATCCTTCTCACACAAGGGCCCACGGTCCACGTTCCTAGATTGTACAAGTCACTTCCTAACATTAATTTGGGAGAACCTTTTAAACTCTAATTAATTTTCCTAGTAGAGAGTCGATCCCCATTTCAAGGAACTACTGTAGAAATTAAGGGATATCTTCTGTCACAAGGTCTCATGATCTTACGTTCTAAGGCGCTTCCTCTACATGGTGATCTAACCCTACATCTACATGGATTTACCTCATACACATTTCGTCAAATGCATATAAGGCACAAAACACATAGATGATGATATAAACACTTCATTGCATAGAAAAATGTCCAAATACATAATTCATACATCACAACACATCATAACTGCTTTCTACATTCTAGATCTAGAGATCTACTCCATTACAAGAGAATTACAATCAAATACGATAAGTTAAGCAAACCATGACTTAATACATGGAGATAGAGAAAAGAAAATGCTTATCTTTGAAACATAGCGTCCTTAGAAGCGCTCCCTTGCTTTGGAGGAGGACGGAACTGCGAAGATGGAAGATTTAGGGCCCCAAAGGGGAGAACCCTTCCCCAAGCAATGGGGAAGAGCCTCAAGCCAAAGATAAGTGAAAAGGGGAGAAAAACCCCTTTTATAGAGTAGGGGATGGGCACCAAATGACTGTGTGGATCCACACGACCTCATACATCTTGCTTTCGGCCAAGGTGACACGACTGTGTGGCTCACACGGTCATGTTCTGCTTTAGTTCTGGATAGGCCTACACAGTCATGCGGCTCACAAGACCTGGCTATGTTTGCTCTCTGGAAAATGTTGCACGACCGTGTGGCTCACACGGCCTAGGCATGCACGACCTCTAGAGAAATGGCACGACCATTCCATTTGGCATGTTCTTGCCTTGCTTTGTCGCTGGATTGTTGGCACGAGCGTGCCATTTGGCACGACCATGTGCTGCCTGGCCATAGGGAGATTGACACAGTCGTGTGGGTCACATAGCCATGGCATGATTGACTTCGGGATAGCCACATGGCCGTGTGGCCTTCCGACCTAAGCTTGATTTCTTCCGGAGTTACTCCCATGTGTATTTTTACTTTATTTTTGCTCCAATATGCGTCCTGTCAATCAAATATATAAAGAACATATCTCCGAATAGAATATAATGGAAGCATAATATTATAATGAAATAGGGTGCAATAAACAGATTATGCTCATGAAATATAAGTAGATGTGCGTCAAGACATGCATAAAAGTGTATATAATCTACGCACTTCACCCCCAATAATCCACAACCTAGTCTGGCCATCGGGTGCTATTACCTGATCTGATATGTCTATATCTTCACAATGACATTATAACACATGCACATTCAAAATAATAATTGAATCATAGCAATAATGACTTATAGGGTAGAACTAGTAAGATTTAGATCTAAAAAGAAATTTACCTTAATATTCTTAACTTAGAGGGTAGAACTAGTGAGATTTAATAATTTAAATCATTAACATTTTGTAGATTCTCCTTGCTAGACTCTGTTAGTTTAACAAGCTCCTCACTACTAGATATCTCTTCATCATCTATCTCCTCGTAAGGTACATTAACATCTACAAGTATTTGAGATGTTGATTGAATCTAAGAATCTACTAAATGTATCTCTACTTCTTCATTTTGAAATGCATCATAGTTTTGGGTCGTGATGGAATTCAATATTTCTATAGTCAAGCGAGTCTTCATTAACTCTTATTTTCTTTATCAGGTATTCAAGATAAAAAATTTGACCCATTTGTACTATGAAAATGAAAAGATCAAACTTGTTGAACCTTTTATTTGAATTAACCTCAACTAAATTATAGTTTGAATATATTTTGGTACATGTTCTTGGAGTCAGATCATTCCAAGAATATTTGAATAATATACATCTTTTTATGGGTAAGGTAGGATATTTAACCTCTATAATTTTTTCAAATCTTCCATAATAATCAAACTCAGAATTATTGTTGTTGATAGATCTTTTAATGCAAACACTAGAATTCAAGGTTAGTATGTATGAATCTAGTTGTGCCACATAGAATTTAAAGCCGTTAACATAGTAACCAGAGTATCCTCTTACTGAATGAAGGGGCTCAGATGCAAGATTGATTATCTTTTCATCTTGCACATTTGATATTCTACTATCCTTTACCTATAAAAGTGATTATGATATAAATTAGGTGGGAATTTGATACAAATCTATAGAAAATAATTTATTTTCTAACTTACATAGATTTGAAATCATAAATACAAATTTCATCTCTAACTTTTCCCCTACCTCACTCACATTGATTGATAGATTTTATATTTGTAGCTGTTGTTCATAGAAGCAATCACAGAAGGTAATTTTAAGATAATTGGCATACCAAACAAATATAAGGAGATGAGTGTTTAATTATTTCAATCAACTTACCATATGTAGGCTTTAACCTTGTCACAATTCAAGAGTATGTATATTCTTGCAGCATAATATTCGTGTTGGTTTAACCATCTCGAAATAGATGCACCTAGTGGCTTACTAGGAAACTTAAAAATAATAAGCATCTCTAGGTCTATTGACTAAGAATCATTAGAATTTCAAGAACACTTGCAATATCTGATTTTCACATTATTAGCAAAATAATATGAGTAGAAAGAAGATGCTTCTTCAACCAAATAAGCATATTACATATTGACCCTTCAACTCTTATTTTATTAAGAATATTATTCCTTAATTTCCTAAAAAACCATTCAAATGGATACATCCATTTGTACTGCATAGGATCGGCTAGTTGTGCCTTGTAAGGTAGGTGAACTAGTAGATGTTTTATTAAATCAAAAAAACTGAGTGGGAATATGTGCTCAAGCTTACATAGTATGAGAGGAATGTCTATTTCTAGCCAAAGGATATCGGTTTTCATAATATACCTCGCTATCAAATCTCTGAAAAATATACTTAATTCTATAAGTGCTTGCCAAACATTATTAGGTAGTAGGTCATGAAAAACTATTAGAATAAGTCTTTACATGAATATATGATGGTCATGACTCTTGATTCTAAATATTTTTAACTTGTTCAAATCCACACATTGGGCCATATTCAAGGCATAGCCATCAGGGAATTTGATTTCTTTCAACCAACTACATAAAGCTTATTTACCTTATTTATCTAATGTATAACAAGCCCTTGGAAATTAATTTGTTATTTCATTCTGATGCAACTTAGATCTGCTAACTAGTTCTTTTAATTTCTCATGTAATTTTGTGGTGTTTTTAATTCTTTCAGGAACATTCATCATTGTATTGAAGATATTATCAAAACTTTTTTTCTTAAAATGTATCACATCTAAGTTATGTTGAATGAGTAGATATTCCAATATGGTAGCTCTTAAAAAAAATATTTTTTTTTCTTCCAACCACACTTGCACAGCCTAATAATGTATTTATTTATCTCATAAGACCTAGGATGAGATACTGGTAGGAATCCATAACTATCTATTTGGTTAATTATGTCTTCACCTGATTTTATTGTTAGCGAAAGTTTTTTTACTACAATATTCTTTATGAAAAATTTCTTATTTAGCCTAAAAAGGTATTCAACTAGCACTACAACAAAAATTCTTTATCCATTATCTTTGCCCTTTAAAAACTATTGTAACTAACACTGTTGTTAAAAATACACTAAAATGATAATGATTTTAAAATAGTTGTCTTTGAGTATCATAAACAACAGTTCTGTAATGGTTTTAAATTATTATCTTTTAATACCAAAGACTATAGTTTTACAATATTTAAAAATCATTGTCTTTGGGCGCTTTTGAAACAATAAAACATCTTGATTAGAAAAAGTTTTGACAATAGTTAAAAATCATTATCTTTGAATGTTTTTCACAATAGTTTATAACGATTGTCGTTATTCATTTTTTTAATAGTTAAAAACTGAATTCTTTATAAGACAAACGGTACACAACATCTATTTACAATACACAACATCTTTTACAAAATTAATTAGTAAGCACATCAACATCTTTAACTGTGGTCTTTTACAATATATGTACAACATGTATTTACAATATTGTTTTTACGATATATAGCATCTTTTACATAGCTATTTTTATAATACACAACATCATTTATAAAATTATATGTACAATAATGTTTACACAACATCTTTTTACAACTCATAAGCTGCTAAGCCTAGCTGCATCTTTAGATTTCTTAGACGCTTAAACATACAAAAATAAGAACAGATAATGTTTACCATAAATGAATCAATGACAGCTCAATCTATAGATTTAACACACAAATTTACTTTCTTGTAATAGTAAACACTACTACATTGAATTAATATAGAAATTATAGTAGTAATAGTAAAAAATGCTTTAAACATTCCTATATGAAATTATAAAAGTTAATTGGTAAACATACCTGATCCTATTTGAAGGCGATGAGATGGTGCGCTGGCTCTGATAGGTGGTTGATCGACGAATAATAATCTTCCTGAGATTTGAAGAAAACTCCTCAACGATTTTGTGCATAATCAGATGAGCCAACAAAGCGTTAGTGACCTAAGTCTGGGGTGGGAATCCCTAGCTAGGCCCTCCAACGCTCAAGTTAGTCACCTCTCTTGAAAAATGGAAGAAGAACAATAATGAAAAATGCAGGAAAGTAGGGTTTTAGATGCAAATATTTGCATTGTGCACCTTGCCAGTAGAGAGGATTTCCCTTTTTATACCACCTTATATAACCTCTGTGATCGTGAGGTGGCCCCCGATTTGTTAGAGTTTGTTAGAAGATAAAAGAAGTACAACCTAGACGTCATGCAATAATCTTCTTAGGAATCCTTTTTTACCCCAGATGTACCTCCTTTATTATTTATAGCTTGAGTCCTTGATGAAATACTCAAAGGAGTATATCACTGTAACTAATTAATTAATGAAGAAGTTTTGAGGGAATATTTCCTGACAAGTTCGCTAGACTATCATAAGGTTGTTGACTACTTGTCTACTAAATATATCTCGACTGATCTTTAAGTCGGTCGTATATTAAGAATACCTTATATTGAATATATCCCAGCTAGTCATTAAGTCGGTCATATATTGAGAATACCTTTTGTTGAATATATCTCGGCCGGACATTAAGTCGGTCGTATATTGAGAATACCTTCTGTTGAATATATCCCGACCAGTCATTAAGCCGGTCGTATATTGGGATTCTTATAAGGATGAGTACCTTTAAGCTTGCTCGGGCTTTGCCTAGTTGAGCACACACAAGTAACCTTATGTTCGTACACCTTCGCTATGCCGATTGTATACTAAGAGCTTTATAAGGCTGAGTACCTTTAAGCTCGCTCGGTCGAGCACACACAAGCAACCTTATGTTCATTTGGCCTTCACTCTGCCGATAGTATACTAAGAGCTTTATAAGGTTGAGTACCTTTAAGCTCGCTCTGGCTTTGCCTAGTCGAGCACACATAAGTAGCCTTATGTTCGTTCGACCTTCACTCGACCAATCGTATACTAAGAACTTTATAAGGCCGAGTACCTTTAAGTTCACTCGAGCTTTGTCTGGTCGAGTACACATAGACAACCTTATGTTCATTTAGTCTTTTCTTGGCTGATCATATGCTAAGAGCTTTATAAGGCTGAGTACCCTTAAGCTCACTTGGGCTTTGCCCGGTCAAGCGCACACAAGTAGTCTTATGTTCGTTCAACCTTCGCTTGGGCTTTACCTGGTTGAGTGCACAGAGGCAACCTTATGTTCGCTCGGCCTACACTCGGCCAATCATATACTAAAAGCTTTATAAGGCTGAGTACCTTTAAGCTCACTCGGGCTTTGCCCGGTCGAGCACACACAAGTAACCTTATGTTCGTTCAGCCTTCGCTCGGTCGATTATATACTAAGAGCTTTATAAGGCTGAGTACCTTTAAGCTCACTCGGGCTTTACCTGGTCGAGCACACATAGACAACCTTATGTTCATTCGGTCTTTGCTCGGCTGATCATATTTAGGAGCTTTATAAGGCTGAATACCTTTAAGCTTGCTCGAGCTTTGCCCGATCGAGTGCACACATGCAACCTTATATTAGATTGGGTTTATAACCGGTTGGCCCTATCTGAGCATCCTGCTCGGGAAATGCTCAAGCATGCTTTCAGGACTTTGATGTAGGGCGATCAAACATCACCCTATCCCAATCTTGATCGTCACTTCACCTTGACTTTAATATCCCTGTCATTTCCTGAATACGCTCGTCATAACTCGTATCACTAGTCTCTCCCGCAAGTCTAGTCGAAGGAGGTGCATCCGACTAACTGGACTTAAGTTTTAGTCTCGTTTACTCCTCATTTGTGACTTAACTTTTTACAAGAGTTAACTTTCCCATTCTCTCTTTAAAAGAGGGTGACCCAACTTTGAGGTTGATGAGCTACAACAACCTCATCAGCAGTTGGATCATACGGCTAGACTGCTTTCTTAAAAGGACGTATCCCTCGAAGAGGCACTATAGGAAAAGGACTTTCAATGTTCTCTTCAAAGGAAAATTGAAGAACATTGGCTGGCTGCAAAGTCTTGGGTCCGCACTGAGACATCGTTGAGAATAAAAACATATTTAGATCTAGAGAGTCAAACCCAAGCCATGATCTCTTTTTTTAAAAGGAAAATATGAATCTTCCTTGTCCTTCACAATCAAAGTAGCTAAAGCTAAGGATTAGTTGATCATGAAACAACAATGAAACTTGAAGTTAACCCAATATAATTGGCGCAAGCTTGGATTATGATTACGACAGAAAAGGAGAAAATGAAGCATGTAGAACATCTTTGTCCTAAGTGCCGAGCTTATGGCATGAATTAGAAAAAAAGCTTACTCATCCCCTAAACTTTTATATTTCTACTAATCATAGATGAGGGAAAATTTTGAGGGATGATCAATTGTATTTCAGCGAGCTAATCAATGGATTTCAAATTTAACCACTTTCTTGTTTCATTCTCGGTTACTTATTTTTCTTTGATCTTAAGGTTCTTTTACGATTCGTATTCTCGATCGTACCTTAGGCACCTAGCAATTTGTGCCTTAAGCACTTAGTGACTTCTTTATAAAATAGTTCTTATTTCGCTAGGTCAAGTACCGAGGATATGCAAAAAGCTATTTTTGACTGCTAAAAGGTCTCACTTATCATGTCCTTCATAAATGTCTATTCCTGGATAATTGCCACACGCCTCTTCCACTCATTCTTCACGACGCATGCTGACATCCCCCTCCTCGTAAAGCACAATAGCATGTTCATTTAACCTTGCAAATCAACGACCCTCCTTATATGGGCCCTTTCAACCTAATGGTGATGCTTAAACTACTCCTTATAAAACCCTAAATGACACCGACTCTTCACCTATCGCTTCTCATCTCCTCCCATCTGTTCTTTTCGGTGAACTCTCTTTCTCTACACTTCCTCTTTACCGACTTCCAGTAGACCTAGTAAGTTGCTCGTCTTTTGGATTGTATCCTATCTGTTAGCATTAGCCCTAGTACCAATTATGAGATGATTGTAAATGGTTTAATTTTGTATCATATATTTTAGTATTAATAAAAGGCAAAGTTAGTTATTCTATTTATTTCAGTTCAGTGCCGATTGAATATGAAGGATCGTTAGAGAGCGATAGAGGGGGGGGGGGTGAATATCGCGCGCTTTTCAAAACTAATCTTTTACTTTTAAAACCAAAGTTGTGCACAACGGAAAGTAAATAGAGACAGTTTGTTTACTTCGTTCGGAGCCTAGCTCGACTCCTACTCGAAGGCCCGC
>JBBMJZ010002435.1:0-11998 GCA_037833815.1 Zingiber zerumbet | reverse complement strand
GTACCTCGTGGTAGTTTTGATGTGATCAACCAAGTAAAGTTAGGTCATGTTGGTATTTAACCCCTGTGTCTAAGTGTCCAGGAACTTAGGAGAACAGGAAATTGAGCGAAAGACGTAGCTAGCAAGAAAGACGGCACGGGAGAGAGCCGACGGGCTCGGTGCATCCGAGGTACGAGGTGCTGCGGAAGAGTACGCGGGCGGACGAGAAGGAGGTGTGCGGCGGTTTTGAGGGATGAGAAGTTGGAGCAGAAGTTTGCTTGAAGGTCGGAAAATGAATTCGGATACGCTCTATTCCGGATGACCAAAATCACCCAAGCGAACAGATCCGGAGCAGAAGACCCAGACCAATGCGAACAAAACCGGAGCGAAAGGTCGGAATGGAAAAAAATTCAAGCGCCCAGAACCCTTCCGGGCGCCCAGAGTAGGATTTTATTCGGAACGTGATGTGGCGCGTTCCGTTGTGACGGTGATAAAAGTTTATCCCCCAGGCGTCCCGATCAGGGTTATAAATACAGCCCTGGTCCCAAAAGTTTAAACAGAACACTTGTAATCAATTCTCTTTCAATTTAACTTTCTGATCTAGTACTTTAATTGCTGTAAAGAGGCTTCTCCACTTTAAGGAGAGTTTAGTGAGCTTTCAACTTCATTGAATTAACAACATCCCCAGTTGTAACCAAGTAAACTCCGTCGTGCCTTTTCCTTTTTAGTTCCTTATTTCTTTTATGAAAGTGTTGATTATTATTAAACTATAAAGTCGAGAAAGATGTTTTTGTTGTATAGGCTATTCACCCCCCTCTAGCCTATCGTCAAAGAGACCAACACCAACCTCTCCAACCCTTCGCTTATCGGCCAAAATCAGAGGATTGACCTCTTAATTATCTACTGACCAAAAACTGAGGGCTGCCCCCAAATACGTTCGGGCCCAACATCAGCCACAGATCATGACAAGGTCTTTGGCTTGGGGATGATGGCAGATCACGATTGTGCCCAGCGACAATGGCAGATCACAACAAGGTCTTTTGTTTCTGGGGATGGCGGTAGATCCCATAGAAAATTCTGACCATCCGCCAGGGTAAATCAGGAAGTGCGTGCAGTGGCAAGCCAGAAGCCCAACATTCTTTGGTTGCGCACTCTATTTGGAGAAAATTTCAACAAATACGTCATAACTGAGGATCGATCACGGATGCTTAGGTGACAATTTAAATATTTTATCATGGCACTATAGCTCCGGGACCACACAGGGATCTTTATGGTGACAAAAGACGAATACGCTCACCCCTGACACACAAAGATCTTTATATACTTTACAATAGAGATATTCATAATTGTATGCAATCAAATGATTCTTTTTGAAAGAACATAATTTTTTTTCTTTGAAGCGTACAATATCATTTTAACTCGAACATGCATGGTGATTGCAAACTCGAATAAGCATTTTAAAACTGCTCTAATAGTATTGTAACATGAAATGCATGATTCACAAAACTATAAACACTTAAGTGGGTGTTCGTAAATCTCGAATAAGCATTTCAAAACTGCTCTAATACTATTGTAACTTGAAATGAATGACTCACAAAACTATAAACACCTAAGTGGGTGTTCATAAATCTTTTTCCATTTGATCTTCTCTTGTTGTTGAAAGGACAATCACGATACAAAATCAAAAAACCCTCCTTAGTTTACAAATAAATTCCTATTTCACCTTGAATGTTCTTCACCTGCAATCCTTCATACAGTCGGTCTGGTTTCATTTTATAGTTTGGACACACTAACGGTAGCGCGTTCAGTAACTACAGGTAAACTGCTTACGTTACTTTAAATTTCATGCACATGCTAATGGCAACACTATAATTACTCTAATATTTTTTATAACATCAATATTATATTATAATAATATTTAAATTCTGATTAATATTATTATTATTAATACTGTATTCTAACCTTAATTTTTGATACACATGGTGAATTTACTAATTCATTTTAAAAATTATTTTCTCTTTTATTATTTTTTTTTTGTCTATGTTGAAAAAGGCTTAAATTTGGTAAAAGCAAAATGAAAGTTTTTTCTTCTTCTACTTTTTTTTTCCAATTACATAGCAAATAAACAAACTATTTGGAGTTTGAGAAAAATAAATAAATAAATAAATAAATTAGGGCGCGGTAGTTTACGATCCCTAATAAATCGCCGGAAATACTTAAACGGACACGAAGAAATACGCAATAAAGCGAGCACACTTTTTGTCTTGAAAAGCAGGCAGCGGAGGCGTCGGGACTCTGGAGCCTGTCTACGATTCATCGCGAGATCTGGTTTCCTCTCGTGCCCGATCGATTCCGTCGTCTTCGATCTCCGATTCCTCCCTCACACTACCGTGCCGCCTAGGGAAGGCGGATGGCCGACGGCCGCGACGGTGCTGCTTCCTCCTCTTCCTCCTCTTTTGACAAGGCCACTGGCCCTCAAGGTAACACTGCCACCTCCGCTGCTGCTCCATCAATTTTGGATGGTGCCTTCCTCCTGAATCTCCTGCAGAAGACGCCTCAAACCTCTCGGCCATCGGTCTCCGCTCCCCAGCAGTACATCGACCCTGCCGTCGCGGCCGTAGGGCCTAGCCACTCGTTCCTCCCCCACGAGATCCTTCGCCCTCCTCCGCCGGGCCACTTTTCGGAGCACCTTCTTTTTCCTTCCCCTCCTATATCCTTGCCTCCGGGCCTTTTCCCTCCAGGGTTCCCTCCTCCCGGCAGCGACGATGTTAGTGGCGCTGCGAATCTGGGGAACCGCCCTTTCTTTCCTTTTGATCACCAAAGATTAGGTTTTTCTGCGGGAGGCGTCCATCCTTTTGCTGGTCCCCGTCAAAGGAATGATCTTGCTCAAAATCATGGACAGCCGCTGAGTGATAGTGTTCTTGCTGAGCATATGGTGGCAGCCAGACAGAATTCAGTTCTTCAGGGTCCAAATGACAGGAGTTCTGTGCGTGCCCCGCTGGGGTTTCACAAGTTACAAGGAAGTGTCAGTGTGGTCGGTACTGGATCTGTGAACCGTAGTTTTATTGATGGCAGGGCGATAAGAGACCGTGAAAAAGTGCAAGCAGAGAGGTCAAACGGGCCTTCTCATAGGAATAACACTGGGGTTGCGACGCCGTCCACAATGAAGACTGGGCAAAGGAGGCAGACAGATCACACTCACCACCAACAAGAGGGGGGAAGCCATTTGGACGCTTCTATGGTAGGAATCCGTAGTCAGAGGCACAACGATCATGCTTCTCATCCACTCACGGCAGACGCTCAAGGAAGATCTGTATCATCTGGAAATACTCGAGATAAGTATATCCATTCTCTCAACCTGAGGGAACAGACGAATCACACATTCTCTGAGCTTAGTTTTGATAGCACCACACCTAATTTTGGAGGGAAGGATACTGAGCAACCTCATCAGGATACAGAGCATGAGGTTGTTGAAGAAGAAACTAGCATGCAGAAGTTGGAGATCGAGGACAACTATTCTGAAATAAAAACTTCTGGTGAAGAGGGACTAGAGGTGTCTACTGAAGTCAAAAAGATGGTGGCACCTATTAGTAGTTCAAGGTCGAAGGTAAATCATAATATTAACCTGGACATGGTTATCATTTTAATCTCTGCATGTTGCACCAAATAGTGGTCCTCTTACTGATGTGTACTAGATTTAATCAGACTAGATTCA
This sequence comes from Zingiber zerumbet, assembly GCA_037833815.1. Taxonomy (NCBI): domain Eukaryota; kingdom Viridiplantae; phylum Streptophyta; class Magnoliopsida; order Zingiberales; family Zingiberaceae; genus Zingiber; species Zingiber zerumbet. The sequence continues at coordinate 8,304 of JBBMJZ010002435.1, read as the reverse complement.
ATCAGACCAGCTAGCACTCATGGTAACTTCTTTTTTTAGTCAATTATCATATCATCAAATTTCCATGATAGAATTATCTTGAAGTGATTAGCCTTTTTCATATTTCTTCATCTAATCAATTTTAGTATTACCAGCGATAGACGGGACTTGCAAAATTTGATGAAGATGTTGTTGAGTCAAATGCATACTTATACATCTTTCATTCAGATACGTAAATTATATTATATTAGCAACAAAATCTTGAGCTTGGTGCTGCCTAGGTGGATTTTGCAAAGGATTTATTCAACTAGTTGTTAGGTGGTTTTTGTTAGGCATCCATTTTTAAAAATAGCCTAGGTGATCCAAGTGATTCTAAGGAAAAATTGATTTTTTTAATAAGTTACTGGTTTAAACTCCTCTTTAGCCTACTTGAACTTCCCGCCTCATGCGGACTTTGGGCTCTCTCTTTTACAAGTGATATCAGTTGTCTGCACCAATTTTCAGTTACTTTTTATTACCTTTTATTTTCTTTCTTGTCTTTCCTAGTGGGTTCTTATTCTTCTCTTATTAAATTTTTTACCATTTAATCTCAGTATTCTTATTTAAGATTTTGTAGCTATTTTTCTTAGTTGCAATGTGAATATGGATGTGTTTTGTTGGTATTATGCTGCTAGTGCTTTACTTATTGATTAAGAATATAGTTATTTTAGGTATAGATACATTAATATTAGTCATAGTATACTTCTCTTTCCTATTTTAGTATTATTTTAATGTCAACTTCCTTAGCCTTTATCTAGGTGGTTGCCTACTGCCTAGACAATGGACTAACTATCTACCACTTGAGAGTGCCTATTTATAACCTTTGTGTAAAACCTATTACCCTATATGTCTTGTGCAAGGAGCAATTTTTTTTCCTTTCCTAAGTTTCTTAAACGTTTTAAATCCCAATAGTCACTTCGAAGAAAGAAATGCGTGTGTGGTGATCTGTTCATTCATTTATCAAACTTTATCATAGAGTACATATGTCGCTAAGATTATTAGGTTCAATCCTAAAGAATGGTGAGAGGTTCATAGGATGGGATTATTCTACCATAACACTAATATTTAAGATTATCAACTTGTTTCCACAATGTACGCTATTGGGATGTTCCTTTTCATGCTAAGGTGGTTTCCTTACTATATAAATATCCCTGGTTCCATTGATGACATTGTGTTAGCATTAGAGCTTTGTCGCTAAGTCTTTCATGGAGCCTTTTCCTTGTACTGTTATGTTACAAATTACTGCATCACAGTTTGCCTGTGATGGTGATAAGATATGCAATAATTTTTTGTACTGATTCTGTAATGTTCTCCATTGACTTCTGTCCAAATTTCTATGGATGTTATTCACTTATACTTCCACAAGGATTAAACATTAAATATATTTCACAATATTATTTGGTTTATGAAGACTCTACAAATGCTCTCATATGGCTGTGGAAACTTTGATTTTCCTTTCAACCTAACTTTTGGCACTTTTCTTCTGATTTTTCCTGCAGTTCAAACGTCATGGTGACATTTTTTTTTAAATTTCAGGATGTAAGGTTAGACTTGCATAGGGGAAATCATATATTAAGTCAGAGAATGAGGATTCAGAAAAGGGCAATTCGATGTCGCCGTGACATTGATGCATTGAGTCCAAGTTTTATTTCAATTTTTGAGTCTCTTGTACCTTCAGAGGAAGAAAAAGCCAAACAGAAACAGTTATTCCAGTTACTACAGAATTTGGTGAATAGAAAATGGCCAAATGCTAAGCTGTATCTTTATGGATCATGTGCCAACACTTTTGGCTTCTCAAAAAGTGACATTGATGTTTGCCTTGCCATTGATGATCAAGACTTGAACAAATCTGATTTTCTGTTGGAGTTGGCTGATATACTAGTGTCTGGTAACCTGCAAAATGTCCAGGTAATATGCATGAATTCTCCCTTGTAGATGCATGTGCTATTGTTGTTTGACAATGTTTTCCCAAGTGGTTATTTATTTTCATCATATATCTCATGTAGAGTCCAATGGGATAGAAGGATCTATATAGCTGACCCCATATAGTGGGATAATGATTGATTGTTGTTGTTATATCTATTGTAAACCATAGCCACTCAGATTTTGTAGTTACCCTTGTACCAATGTTGACAAGTACAAGACTCTGGTGAGCCTATGTGAGAGGTTATAAGAGAAGAAAAGAAAGGGAAATTATAGTTGATAATAGAAGCAACCACAAATAGAATATGAGCAAAGAAAAGAATAAATGGAGAATTAGAGCATAGAGGAAACAAGAGTTCTTTTTTTTTTTAGATTTTGAAATACTTAAAAAATATATAATTGCATAGATGGTAAAAAATGTTTCAAGAATTAAAATATATAATAGTCATATAGATAGCAATTTGCAAATATATTTCTTAATATAGGTAATTAAGGTTAGAACTGAACTATGAATTCTATCCTGAATTTGTATTAATTTCTCTGTCTCTTTGATTCTTCAGCTATGCAAATAGACATGTTAGATGCAAGATCTATGCATGATAAATACCATAGTTCATGTTGTATGTCATTTAATAATAAATGTTTCCATCGAAACTTAGTGACATTCCTATGAAAAATGGTAGCAAAAGGTGTATACCTTTATATCCTAAAACTCTATTTGTTCCTCAAAATATGAAATTAATGAATATGCCTCTTTTACACATTCTTCCAGGAGCTTTAAATTACTACTATAAAACATATTTTCACTATACAACTACATCATGATGCAAAAAATTGTATGTCTTTAAAAGCTAAACTCTATTTGTTCTGTCCAAATATAAAAATTTGCAATGCTTTAGTTGGAGGATATTAACAATTCATCATGCTATAGATTAGTGTTAAAAAACGTTGGAGCCATTATGCAAGAGAAAACCATTGGTTTCTTCTAATTGTTTAATTATTTGATAAGCATAGCTTAAAATCTTTTATTCTATGCTGTTTTATTTATCTTTGGAAAGAATGTTTTGTTTGAACATTTGTCAAAGAGTTGATACATTTATGAACCGATTCAATAATAATTTTCTTAAAATTGTTTAATTTTGCAGGCACTAACTCATGCTAGGGTTCCTATAGTGAAGTTAATGGACCCAATTACTGGCCTTTCATGTGATATTTGTGTGAATAACCTTTTAGCAGTTATTAACACAAAGCTCCTGAAAGATTACGCACAGGTTGATGTTAGATTACGTCAATTGGTTTTTATTGTGAAACATTGGGCCAAATCTCGCCGTGTCAATGAAACATATCAAGGGACACTTTCTAGTTATGCGTAAGTTGCGTTCCTGATGCACAATAATAAGCTTTATGCATCTACTGGCTGAATATTGCATGTACATTATTGACTGTGATTTCTTTCCAGGTATGTGCTAATGTGCATCCACTTTCTACAACTACGAAGACCTGCAATTCTTCCTTGTTTGCAGGTATGCAGCCTCTTTTTTGTTGGGATCAGGATGATTTCATAAAGTACAATATTTTACATCTCAGTTTTTGTGTTAACATATATGGCCCTGAGATACTTCTTGATATTCTGCTGAAAAAGGTCAATCATATTTCATATGATTTGTCACTTCTGAGCAGTGAACAATTTAGTTTGAAATAAATGATTTTCTAAGAGAGAGAAAAATGAATTTGCACTTCACTGTAAATTGGTTTTATCGTTTTCATTGTTTTCCTAATATGCCATCGTTTGAACTCTGTAAGTTCTCTAAGGAATTTTACAAACATAAAATAATCTTGGTTTTTAGTCATCTCATTTGTTTAACAAGATTTTAGCTTTCTTATTTTGTTTTATTTTATTTCCAAGTATCTATATAAGTCATGATAGCTTACATTGGAATTTTGTTGTTTTATCACCGAGTATACAATTTTTGGCCGTCTCTACCAGGTGAATGCAGCGGGGGCATGGTAGAAGCCAATGCTACTTGGCATACAAATAACAATATGATCCTCAAAATACCACTCTCTCCATGTCCATTCTAGTTAGATCATTCAGTTGCTGCATGCCTCCTTTAGTTTCGTGTAGATACTTCCATTACACTGTGGCTACAATTTGGACGCCACTCAGCCGATATGCTACTTGCTTAAGTTGGTATTGTTTAAAGGATTATGAAGTCTAGCTCGTTTTGTTTGACAAACTGTTTGTTTTAATACACAACAGTTAAATGAGCTCTTAGAGTTGAGTTGAAGTTGTTTTTGTTGAATAACATTAACAATGAGCACCTAGAGAGGCACATACTTGGCTATTTATTTGATTTTGAATATATGTTAAACCATCAACTCCTTGTTGCTAGGGATATGGTTAAAGATGATTAAACTTGCCTCCTTTTTTTGTCAGGCAATGAATGTAACTTACAACGTTACCGTGGAGAATACCAATTGTGCCTACTTTGATCAAGTCGAAAGGCTCCGTGAATTTGGTGTCAGGAATAAAGAAAGTATTGCAAGATTGCTATGGTCGTTCTTCCAATACTGGGCATATCATCATGATTATACAAACGATGTTATATCTATTCGCACGGGAAGCTTTATCAGGTAATGTCATTTTGTTTAACAACAAATTAGTAGTTTAGTGGCCGCAAGAATTTCTTGACATGAATTTATCTTTTTCCAGTTGTTCAGTAATTATTTCTTGGCTGGATTGTCTTCAAATTAAACTTTTTTATTACTCCTGTTGTTGTCTAGATACTTTTATTCATCTAAGATTTTAATACCTTATGTTTTGAAACGTTCATTCGAAATATGAACTCTAGTCCAACTTCAAATTAGCATTCGCTCCATAAGACTTAGTTGGCTTCATGTCTCCGTTCTGAAATATCTGTTCTAACTTGCAGTAAAGAAGCAAAGGACTGGACGAGACGAATTGGAAATGACCGTCACCTAATATGCATCGAGGACCCATTCAACATCTCACACGACCTTGGCCGTGTCGTCGACAAGTACACTATCAAAATCCTAAGGGAGGAGTTTGAACGTGCCGCTGAGATAATACAATACGATCCAACTCCCAGCACCACCCTTTTCGAGCTTTATGTACCCGGATCCCCGCAAAGGTAAATCTACCGGAGTTTGGTGAATGGCATTAAGCACCAAAAGCTAGCTTTGTATATTTTCTTCTTTAGGAAACTTTGTGCATAGACCGTACTGCTCTATGGTTTTCCCCATTCTTGTAAATTAATTGCTAGGCAGAGCTCAAGCGTTATTATTAATTTATTACTACAATTTTGATTGTTGTTCTTCGATCACAATTAACATGAGAAATGAGTGTTTAAACTCATTCTTGACTTAAATTATTTTTCTTTGATCTTGATTTCGTATCGATAGCAATGCTTATTTCAACTAAATTTTGTCCAATGATCAAGACAGTATTCCATATGATTTTTAGGGTTGTTTAGTCCTCCCGTAATAACTCAACCTCATTGAGAAACAAGAAATAAACAACATTAATTCCATTCGAATTTCACTCAAACCTTTGATATCTCTGTATCACATTAAGTATAGTCGAGAATTTTTTAGCGTGATTTTTAGATGCATGATAAATAAAGAAAGCGCTGTCATTGTACCATTTCCGGAGGCAATAGATTTCCTCTTAGTTGAACCAATTCGATATCTCTAAAATGTGAAATCACTTTCACCAAAAATCAGCACTGTACAATAGTCAATTTCCCTCTAAAATACGAAGTGAAATAGCACAAATACACACACGCACAAAGATGAGTAATTAGTATGGTTCGATATAAATCTACTTCCATGGACAGAGAGTTCAAGTCTATGCAATATGAGGTCAAAATACAATAAAAAGGCCACACCTTGTAGCAAAGATCACTAAATTCTGCCTAAAATGAAAACATCTCGCTATTAACATTACCTAAACTCGTCTCCATATGTATCTTGTTCTCTCGGAGATACGAAATGCACCTACGACAATGTCTCCTAAATCCGAATCAGATAATCCTAAATTAGATTCTTCCCATGCCGAAATCAACATCAAATAACCCCTACATTATGAGTTTCTAGCCAAGTAATTCTAAGAAGATACTATGTAAAACTCACTTTCGGTCATTCAACTATCGAGAAACATCAGTTTCAGCAACATCTCATTTGCCACACACCTAGAAAACCTGAAGTGATTACAGATGCTTCTTTTTCTGCTAGATATCTAAGATACGTTATCGAACCTGTACATTTTAGATAGTCATATCTGCTTTAAAATCTTTTTCGTAAAATTCCACTGGCTGAACTATACAAATACTCTACAGGCTTGTCGAGTTATCATCATATCTAATGAGTTCAAACAAATGAATTCACCAACTTGTGAAGAAATTTTGAGATAACTAATCATGAAAAGATGTAACCTTGTAATCTCATCCATAGCTGTTCAGGATGTCAACTTAGAGCATCAACAAAATCTAATTATTGTCGGTCATAGAAACTAACATCCTTTAAAGCAACACGGGATATGAATGACGGATGAGGGTATCTATAAAATTTTAGAAAGAGATATGAAAAAGAATAAGGCAAGCCTACTAAGATGCATGCCACCATAAACCAAAGAAACTAAATTGGGGTTTCACTTCGATATCATGCTTCAAAATTTCAATTTGTTTCGCATACTTTGAAGCATTTTGTTGCTCTGTACACACTCATAAAGGTGTTCATTTGATTCCAGCAACAAAAAGACCACCAAATTTGCCCTTTTCCTAGTAAACAAACTGAATTTGGTTTCAAAGATAGCCAATTGAAATTCCATATTTTCAAACCAAACCGTATCTAACCTATTTATAAGAAGAGAAAATAAAAATACTACTAGACCTGAGATTTTTCAAATTTTGTATCACTTCAGTTTTGCAATTTGAACTGAACAATGAACTACCCTAAACACATCATAAAAAATCATATTTTTGGCAAGGACAGAAAAGTGGTTGAATCATAAAATCAAGTCACAGACACTTTAGAGTTTAGAAAGTCAAAAGACACATAGAACTTGCAGCAGGAAAAGCAAGCAGAAATCATCTGTGACACCTTTTTGAAAAAAAAAGTTGTATGCACCAAGAGACAGAATGTGTAGCCCAGCAAACCACAGCTCAAAGCATGTTTATAAACAAAACAAAGTGCAGCTAACAGAATCATATGGACCTTTACGAGAATGACTTTGTAAGAGATGAAACTTTGATGAATTGATTCATTGCGAGCACAAGAGAACAAAAAATTGTAGATAAATCATTATCCAATCAAAAGAGAAATTTTAACGTTCAATTTTTTCTACCTCCGATTGCAAATCGATGTAAAATGTACAGCAGTAGCGCTAAGATTAGCTAAAAGATCGATCTTGCCGGAATGTAAGACAACTCACCGAGCCTTCTTGCGGGACTTGAAGGAGAAACCTCCTGGCGGCGATGGGGAGAATTCAAGAGGGAGGAGTGGAGGCTCCGACTCACCGGTGAGCATTCCGAGTATGTCCTTGGTTGAGGGCCGACGAGTAGGAGACCTCTGCAGGCAGAGCAGCGCCACCGTGATGCAGAGAAGGGCCTGCTCCCTGTCGACGCACCGGAGGGAGGGGTCAAGAAGATCCAGCAGCCTCCCCAAGTGGGCGAGGTGGCGTGCCCATGAGATGAGGTTGGCTCGCTCGAACTCCGACATGGGCGACGCCGTCACCTGCAGCGGCCGCCGCCCTGAAACGATGACCAGAAGAAGAACGCCGAAGCTGTAAATGTCGCATTTTTCCGAGAGTGGTCCGCCGCCGCCGTACTCCGGCGCGACGTAGCAGACGGTGCCCCTCATGCTGGGGGTGCTGCTCACCGTCCCGCTCTTGGGGATGTCCACGCTGACACAGTCCCGATTATGCTTTCTAGCTGGCCCCATCTCGCCGGAGATCCGGTCTATCCACCAGTCGATGTTGCTTCGGCTGCCGCCGCGGCTCCTCTTCTTCCTCCTCCTCTTCCTCCTTCCCGATGACGGCGAATCCAACTCCTCGTCGTTCGGCCACCATTGTTGTTCTTCACATCTGTCGAGGCTGCTCGCGGACTTGCCGAATGCACGCCGCTTTTGCTTCTTGGTCAGCTCCTCGCAGAACTCCTCGCGCCACCACTCCCTAGCAGGCCGGCTCTTCTCTTTCTTCCTTAGCGTCGCATCGTCCAGCGAAGCCCACCATTCCAGCCTTCGATGCGCCCTCTTCCGCTCCGATCTCCCAGTGTTCGATGGCTTAGGAAGGCACTCATCAGCGGCCGTGGCCGTTGAGTCCGTCGCCCAATCGCTTTTCGGCCT
>JBBMJZ010002398.1:0-12003 GCA_037833815.1 Zingiber zerumbet | reverse complement strand
TATAATGGTAAGTGAGGTAAGCATTATAGGAGAGTCATCCAGTGAGGATGAGGCCCAGTGGGGCTGTAAACACTGGTATAACTTAGATCCATTTTAGAAGTCTAAGTTGAGATCATGACTAGATCTTGATCTTGAAAAGATAGAATCTAATTCATATATCTTATTTTTAAGTGTTAAATCTATTTTGCAGGCTACATTTTATTGGTTGGACTAATGTATCTTGCATGAACAAAGTGGAAGAGTTAGGTTCAGATGAACAGTACTTGAGGTGCCTCAAAGCTGACTGGAGGGGCCTTTGAGCTGAACGAAGGCGCCCTAGATAGGGAGGAGGCACCCTTGCGGAGATAAGATTTGAAGATAGAGTTACGCTGCGAGAAGGCACCTTGGAACGAACTGGAGGCGCTTCGAAGCACATTGGAGTTGCCTTTGAGCTGATGAAGGTACCCTTGCGCGGATAAAGACTGAAGTCTTCGGATCATATAAGTGTTGTTAGAGGCGCCTTGAACCCTTGGAGGCACCTCCAACAGTGTTTAAAAGGAGGTCTCGGATAGAAGGTTTGATAATACTTTTCTAAACTTATTCTTAACCGTCTGGCCACTCCATCTTTATAGTATTACTGTGCTATAACTCGACTATGTCCGACTGCTATTGGCAGACCGACATTAACACCTGAGCATATCCATTTCGACATCTTCGTGTTGGTTACAAATTTATTATTGTGCATGCTTACTACTATATTTGCATAGGAAAGTGTAGGGTGTTACAGTTGTTCTCGTATCCTATATTCGGGATTCAAATTTAGAGAATTAACCATCGGAAATATCTAAAGGGCCTGAGTATTAGAATAGGAGTCATCAAAGTCTCCGAACCAAGTAAATTGTGTGTTTTATTTCTTTCTTTCGTGCTTAATTGTTTTTCTATTGCGCATCCGGTTTAAAAATTAGAAAAGCAAACATTCTTAAAATCATGTGATTCATCCCCCCCCCCCCCCTGTGACAATAACCCTACAGAGGTAAAATGGCAATGAAGGGCTTGATACTCTCCTCCCTAATTAGAATGAAGGGAGAATATTTTATGATCAAAGTAGCGCTCAACATGCTTTTCAAAATGATAAAAAAATATCGAAGAGACCATACTTCCTTTTCATAGGAAAAATCTAAGTAAACTTGCTAAAATTGTCAATAAAAATACTATAATAAAGAAAATCCTAATTAGATAGAATAAGAGAAAGACCACACATCAGAGTGAAAATTTTTTAAAGAAAAACTAGAGGTATAAGTAGAAGACAAAAGGTAGTTTATGAGATTTTACTTTTATGTAAGCTTCACATAAATAAGATGAGAAGGCTAAAGAAATTATTAATCTATACTGATTAATGACATTCTGAACAAGATATAGAGATAGATGATTAAGACGTGTATGCCAAGAGAATTTGTAAGTGCATTCTGTTAGATCGATCATACGTGAGAGGGGGGGGGGGGGGGTTGAATCCCATGATTTTCCAAATTTTCTTTTCTTTTTAAAAACAAAGTAAAGTATGAAGCGGAAAATTAAAATGGAAACCACATCAGAAGATACGAGCGGTTTACTTGGTTCGGAGCCTTCGGCATGCGGACCTATCGTCTGGTAATCCATTAAAAGCCTTTTCCGGTACCTCCGAAAGAGGAAATCGAGTACAAAGTAAGTTAGAACAAGTGCAACACACTGCACTTGTCCTTTTGTGGTAATCAAGTACACAAGTAAAAAGTTACCGACACTTTAGAAAATAGAAGTAGGGCCACTCATGTGTCGGTGACGGACTGCCGGCTGTGATCGGAAGTTCTCGGAACAGTTGTCGGGCGTAACAACTTCACAGTAGAGTTGTAGCAGAAGCCTGGAGCAGTCAGAAGTTCAATCGGATGCGCAGTAGCTCGTATAGGTGTTATTTTCTAATGCCTTCTCGAGACAACCTTATAAAAGACATGAAAGGCGCCTCCAATGAGGCAAGTTCGATCCCGAACAACCCGACACTTATCCACGATCTCGGCTAAAATTTATCCTGTGGAAGGCGCCTTTTATGAACAGTACGAAAGTGCCTTCCATTAAGCTTGAAGGCGCCTTCAGACACTGTTCATCCGAAGGCAAAATGTGCTCCTTTGTCCTGCAGCTTAACGTTAATCCAATAAACAAAATAATAACACAAATGTTAGTATAATAATAAGCAGTATTAATTAGTTTCTGTCCTCCCAGGACTAGGAACTAGTCAAGGTCTCAGCTTAGGGATCCCAAATGAACCTAAACTGGACCGACGCCTACTGTCCCTTCAACCGGGACGTGTCCTCACTTGGTCACCCTCCTCCAGTAATTTACCTTAACTTACCAATTTGCCAGACATCCGGTCAGCCCGTTGACCTGTCTGGACCTCATGCCAGTATCCGGTCGGTCGGTTGACATAGCTGGACTTCTTGCCAGATATCCGGTCGGTCGTCGACCTATCTGGACTTCGTACCAGTTATCCGGTCGACCCGTTGACCGAGCTGGACTTCATACCAGCTATCCGGTTGGTTCGTTGACATAGCTGGATTTTCTGCACACTTAATCAAGTGGTTAGATCGTACCAAAACCTAATTTAACTTATTTGTCATTCATCAAAATCTGAGTTAGACCGTTAATACAAAACTGTACCAACAATCTCCCCCTTTTTGATGCAATAACAACATAGATTAAGTTAGGAAAAAAATGTAAAAATAGATAAATAATATGGTTTAAGTTATTCAGATTTCGATTTGGTTATGAGTTTGCTAACTTAATCAACTTAACCCCCTTAACCCTCCCCTTTGGCATTCATTAAAAGTCATGATTCTTTGAGGGAGGAAAAAATGTTATAACCATGAACCCTTTAAAAAAAAACTAAAAATGTTTTACGACATATGTTGAAGTATGTTCAAAGATAGTTTTGAAACCACTTAATATTAAAAAAATCTCAAAAAAATTAGTTTTGAAAGGACCTTTTCAAAACCTTTTTCAAAGTGTTTTCAAGACATCTTGTAAAGCAGATTAATTTTTTTTTTAAAAGACATCTTTCAAAACAAATTTGAAAACACTGTATATTAGCATTTTGACAAGGCTAATAAAGTTGAAAATACTTTAGAACTACTAACTTTAGAAACTTTAAAGTTTTCCAAAATTTTTTTGAAAATGCTAAGTTCTCAAAAAAAACTTAAAGGATTTAAAGTTAAAAGTCTCCAAAGCAAAAGTTAAAATACTGAGTGATGCAACATTTAAAATTATTTTAAAGTAGTTTGGAAAGATTGAAACAGTTTTCAGAACAATTTTTCAAAACATGTGATAACCTTTTGTAGGTGACCAAATATTTTTTTTTAAACGTATTAGTTAGTATAAATTCATATGGTATTATAAATCTAGTATAGTTTTTCTTTCTTCATTTCTTGTTCCAAACCTATAAACCCCATGCACCCTATCATATTTCTTAATTTTCACTCTTACATGCCCATTTAGATCTCCTTTTATTAAAATCATTTTGGTTGATGAAACAGATTATGTTTTCATCTAATCTTACTTGAGATATATATGCTAATTATATTAATAATTTCTTTCACCACGACTATCTCGAGAACTATAGTCTTATCCCTCTTCCTCGTTTATTCTCTTACAAATATTTCCTTTTAAATTTCACAGGAATCAAACACACACATATTAGATAGGGCAAATAACCCGCAATTTGCCTAGGATGCCTCATACTTAAAGATAAATGACTTGACATTCATTCAGAATGAAATGCACCATAAATATATATAAATATATAGGGTGAACTACCCATAATCCAGTCAATAGGAAATACTTCATATATAAATATAAGATATGGGTAAATAACCCACAATCCACCCTATAAGGATGCATTGTATATAAGAGTGAATGATCTGCAATTAAATCACAATTCAATACATCATGTCTGTGTGTGTATATAGGGTGAATGATTTGCAATTCATCTAAAATGCATTTCACATTAGAATTGGGTAAATGATACGTAATTCACCCGACATGCACCTTATATAAGAACAGAGTGAACGACTCGCAATCTATCTAGTGAAAAAATATCTCATATAAAACTATACCCATGCACTAAAAGACTAATGGTCCTTTTCAAACACGGAGCCAATGTCTATAATACAAGTAAATAATTAATTATATTAATTTAATATACATCGTACACAACACCTTTAGAGTGTGGAGCTAAAGCTCTTTACTACTTGTAGTCATACAACTCTTTCAGAGGGAAGAGCCGAATCTCTTTACTGCAAGTAGTTACACAACTTTTTCAGAGGGGAGTTGAAACTATATATTACAAATGTTGCATTCATCATTCTGTTAATTTAGTATAAAGTTACCTAGCTACTTTTAGAGCATGGAGCCAAAGCTATAGTAAAGGTTGTTCATTTATAGTTTTGTCAATTTAGTATAAATTGAATGTAATTCATTTGAGAGTGCGAGTAGAAGCTAAGTATAAACAATTTTTATTTTATTTTATTTATTCGGTCATATAATTATATATCTAGTTTCTTGCAATTTTTAGGGTAGTTCATACTCTCTTTTATGATATTAGTATTGATTTCCATCATTTATATATTGTATATCTATTAATTATTTTTGTCATAAACAAATTTTAAGAAGCAACAAGGAGGGATGAATAATAATAAGATCAACTAAGGACAAACAATGGGAAGATATATATCAAGCAACAAATGAAGAAATAAGATTATATAAAGGATTCTGTTTTGAATAACTTTATTATATTTACATTCACAAACTTAATCAATTAAAATGAAACAAGTCGAAAACCCATTTGATTGAGGACTTACATCACACTAGCTCGCCTTAAGAGACTCTCCGGTCCTTTTGTTGATGGATCAAAATACATCCTCCAATATGCTTGCTATAGTGAAGGCAAACTGCACAAATGCCATTGGTCTATGCATACTAGCTGAAGTGATACTTGTATGTCTTGCTTTTAAGAGTGAGAATAAACTAGACAATCCCTAAGCTACTAGAATAAGAACCGCTCTTCACATTAAGTTAGGATTCTAAATTGTGAACCTTTCGTGTCAATTTCCCCCATAAAGGGTTGATCCATTTTTCAATCTCTAAAGGCGAACCTATATTACTATGTATTTCCTTAGAGGCAAGATTAATAAAGCTTTAGCAACAGTTGTCAATCACCTACAAATGGTGAAGTTCCTCCTCCATTCTTGCATGAAGTATCTTACTAAATCCTTATTCCGGTGATGAATTGGTTGCATGGCTTCTTGAATTTGGTATGGGACATTGAGACAATGCAAGAGAGGTGAGGGCGGCTTGATGACAGCTAAATGTTGATGGAGAGTGAAATCGAGGAGGACCGACAGTGATACAAACAATGACAACACAACTAAGGAACCTCTAATATGTGTTCCCTTCACCGAAACTTTGGTGGAAGGTGGCACAGAGTGGAGGCGGTGTGAGATGACAGTGTCATGGGGTGATCGTGCCGTGAGGGCAACGTTGGAAGGTGGCAGTGCCATGGAGCGGTGACGGTGTAGGGTGGTTGCGATGGTGTTGCAGGGTGGCTACGAGTCTACGACAATAGGTGATGACGGGTGATGCGAGGCGACAATGGCGCAACGACAATTGTGACATGACATGGGTGTTGGTGATGTAGGAAGGTGGTCTTAGCATGAATGGGAGCAGTGGAGAGGTGGGTATTGCACAAGAGAGGGAAAACTTAGGGTTGGTTTATTATTTGTGCACTTCTACAAAAAAAAGTCCACAATTTTTCAAAATTACAATTTGGCCCCTTAAATTTTTTGGGAATATAACACTAGCAGCAAATCTCAATCTTACACTGATCACGCCTTGATACATTTTCATAATTATGTCATACGACGTTTTAGATTTTCCTCTTTAATTTGTCTTTCAAATTGTATTTTGTTCTCATCATCTTATCAATGTCCAATATTGTCAGCCTTTGTAGCTGCTTTTATATCTTCATATAGTTCCTTCTGTGTAATTTTAATGGTAAGTTATAGTTAATATTTTGTATTTAGGACTAGCAATCAAACATGAATTGTTTCTAATCATGAACTAAGAATAGCTGGATGCTACTGATCATGATGGTCACCTCCATTTAAGTACTTATAATCAACTATGGCTTCCATGATGAAGTATCAATTTGCATACTTCGGAATTCCTATTAGCTCACTACATTCAGTTCTCTTTGTATATTTTTTTTTTGTTGTCTTCCTTGCTTGTTCTTTTGAGAGACGAACTTACAGATATTCTTTGTATTTGCAAGCTTTGTTCTATCTACAGAAAGCTAAACATTTAATGCTTCATTTACATAGAGTTTAAATGCTTAATTATAAATTGTTTCTGAAAATCCAGTTCACGGGGTTTTCATTAAGGTGGCTAAATAGCTGACCCTTCTTATGGATTTAAGTAGATAACTATCAATTACCTAAGTTCTTTATTTGTCTCCAAACTAGCTTGTGCAGGTCCATCTGAGATTTGTTTACAACAACAGCTTTTGCATGCACAAACACTGTCTACTTGTTAGAACTTGTTATATTAATTAACCTCATTCTTTCTAAAAGAAAATAAACCAATAAGTCCCTTTACCTTCTTTCTCCTTTGGATGTAAATGCACTTCCAATTTTGTCTTGCATGATTCTGTCCCTTTCACATGCCTGAAACATGAGACGGTTGAAGTTTGTAAAAATAAAAGATGAATTCATTCATCAGTATTTTCTCTCTCTCTATATATGTAGTGGATATGTACATGTTTTTGATGAATGATTCTATTCTGTTACATGCCTCAATTTTTTGAAATATGAAAATTATACATTTCCTTTTGATTTTCTGAAAATGTATCAGCCAACAGTCTGCTAACTACTTGCAAATTGCAATTTGCAAGAGTGATGATATAATTGTGAATCTACATTTCCTGAATTTGTATTAAGGTGGGAAAAAGTTCTTTAGCGAGATAGAGCAAAAACTTCTTTGCTCGCTAAAAATTGTGGTTTACAACCAACACAGACTGCTGGATCTGAATGATCCAAATATCAATAGTTGTTCTTATCCTAACTTTCAGAGTAGCAATATACGTAGAAAAGTGCCACATTTTAGATATTTGAGTTTTTTTTTTTTTTTTTTGTGAAGAAACTTTCACAAGTAATTGTTAAAAACTGGTACTAAAACAGACATTTTCACCATAATGTGTATTAGTTTTCCTTTCTGAGTATGAACAGCACATAACTACTTGTCAGGATCTACAATCAACTTAAGTATTTGCAGCTTAACCATTTATTATTGTAGTTATAATTGACAATTAGATTTATATTTGAATTCGAGCATCAATTGGCAGCTAACACTTTAAGTTTTGTTACTTTTGTTATTTTTTTTTTCATACATCCCTCCTGTTTCATAGGCTAATTACAGATCTGAAGATCTTAATGAGAGGAAGTTCGGATGCAATGTTGTTATAGATTTTGGTGGATATGGGTGGTCTTTCAGGTCAGATATTGCTCCTCTCCCAAGCAAATCTATGAGGATTGGTTGTGCTTCATTAGATGTGGGCCCCTTTGATAGAATTTCTCCAGATTCATTGTGGGAGGCAAGAACCTGATTTCTGATCACCTTCTTACTTTATGTAATTAATGAGCTTGATTCATGCTCATGTTTCTTTTTATGTTATTCACTCTATTCTTAGTTTTTTGTCCCTTGTGATAGGAATCCATGTAATTTGCAGAATCATCTTTGATGAGGCATTTTGATAGGGCATTCATCTATTGTGGTTATTAACAATATGATTTTATGTCGCTTGGATTTTGTATGCTCAAATAAGAAAACTTTGGAAGTTCTTTTCAGTCACTTTAATTCTCATATTTAATTCAAGCATTAAATATAGGTTGCTTCTTTATTAGTTAAGATGAGTGTTTGATAATCCTCATACTTCATATAAGTGTTAAATATCTGTTATGGATAATTATTTTAATCACCGTTGGGCTAAAATGTTTGGAAAACTAGAATATTCCTTTGAAAGGGTGACTTATCATCATAATTCTTTTATGGTTCATCCACATTTCCCTCACTATGTACCGGCATGACTTGTCCTGTATCTTTTACTTTTTTGAGGATCAATAGCAACTTCAGTTAGTATTATTGCTATTTTTTTTTGACAAGCTGATTAATCAGATGTATAGTTATCCTAAAATCCATCTGAAATTCCCATCTTGTGATCAGATGTCTGAAATTGTTCAGTCAAGTTAGGTTGCTGTTATAGTTCATTTTAATGTTGGATTCTAAGTAACATATTAAGATGTACTACTAGCTGTTATAAGTTCTCTTTTGGCTCAACTGTTTCTGCATCACTTACACTTAGGTTAACAACCATTCTGGTTCTCTTATATATATATGAATGATGATTAGCGATTTGCAGTCTCAATCCTCAATAGCTGATAATCATGCGTAACAAGTTTTAGGTTTTGATGAAACAGGACCTGAGACCATCTATTTCTTATCTTGCACCAGAGGAACTGAAGTTAGTAAATGATGCATTGAAGGTAACTACTTGGACTAAGCATGCATACAGTACTATAGTGGTGCTTATTATATTTTTAGTTTTATTATTTATTTTCTTGTTTGTTCTTGCTGAACAATAAGAACCTATAAATTCATGTCAATCTTAATTTTTTCTAAGAATGGTATGCAACCTCATGTTTTGTAAACATGCCATGTGCCAGCACTATTCAAAAAATTAATTGAACATATTAAATTGAGTTGTTCGAAATGAACTGTAGGAATCAAACATTTGGTAGCTTAATCTACATAGAAGGCATCTAGAATGAGCTAAAACCATAATGTTCTAATCAAAATTAGTGTTTGCTCTTCTAGCCTGGAATTGAAGAAGATAAATTACTGATAATTCCATAGCCCCTCATGGAAGTCATATAGAAAGAGTTGAACTTTTTTCCAAGATGGTCAAGACCTATCTTGATCAGCCTCCATTTAGATTGGAATCAGCAGAAGAACCTACAAATTCATGTCAATCTTGACTTTTTTTTTTTTTTTTTAAGAATGACATGTAGCAACCTCACGCATTGTAAAAATGCCATGTGCCAGCTTTTTTCAAAAAAATATTTGATTATGTTTAATTAAGTGGTTCGAAATGAACAGTAGTAATCAAAGATTTGGTAGCTTAATCTACATAGAAAGCATCTCAAATGAGCTACAACTATTAGGTTCTGCTTATAATTAGAGTTTGCTCTTCAAGCCAGGAGTTGAAGAAGATATACTAAGTGATTAAGCTAATAGCTGCTTATGGAAGTCATATTGGAGTTGCATCTTTTTCCAAAACAGTTGAGTCCTATCTTGTACGGCCATCATTTATATTGGAATTGGCAGAACAGCCTATAAATCCATGTCAAAGTTAACTTTTTAAAGAATGACATGTACCAAACCAATGTTTTGTAAAAATGCCATGTGCCAGATTTATTCAAAAAATTAATTGAACATATTAAATTAAGTTGTTTGAGATGCACTGTAGTAATCAACGATTTGGTAGCTTAATCTACATAGAAGGCATTTGGAAGGAGCTAAAACTATAAGATTCTACCCATAGTAAGTGTTTGCTCTTCAAGCCAGGAATTGAAGATGATCCTGTCTGAGAAGCAACCTAACCCATATCAGAAGAAATAAACTGATTATTCTAATAACCCCCCAGCAAGTCATATAGTAGGAGTTGCATCTTTTCCAAAAACAGTTGAGTTCAATCTTAATCGGTTGTCATTTAGATTGGAATTGGCAGAAACTTGATTTGATTTATCTGAGACGAGCACCTTTAGAAATCAGCAAAATTTGCTGGAAAAACTTTATATCAGCTTGAACCGAACGACACTACAAAATTTGTTAAATCATCTATTATTTGAAATTGCTTATTTAAGATGACACCAGCGATTGAAATGTCGTTCCATGCCGTTCGACATGGACGGTTTTTACCGTTCCGCCAGCGAACCGAAACAGGCAAGTCATGTGCCTGCGTCTCGAGCAGCAGTGAGCCGTCACCGGATGCCTCCGGTGCCGTCAGAGGCGTCCGCGGGGCGTTCTGTCGATGGCGTCCGTGGGGCGTTGTAACGCGATGGCGGAGTCTAAAGTGTCACGGGATGCTTCCGGCGTTGGCGGAAGAGTTGCTGGACGCCTCCGGCGCCGTCGTGGGCGTCATGGGGGAGCGCGGGTGTCGCGGGGGCGTGCGGGCGTCGCAGGGTGAGCGGGTGTTGAGGGGAGCGGGGTTACCGTTAAAAACTAATATTACACATTAATAAATCAAACAATTCCCATTGTGATATTTTAAAGAGGTTTTTATAAACCCTAATTAAATTATCCCAATAAAATATAAAAAATATATTTAAAATTTTAAAAAAATTAATAAATTTTATTAAAAAATATTCTGAAATTATTTTTAATGTTTTAAATTTTATTTAAAAATTCTAAAATTTTTTTAAAAAATTCTAGAAAATTTTAAAAAATCTAAAAAAATTTATAAAAATTGTAATAAATCAAATTTTTATTCTGATATTTTCTAATTATTTTATATTTTTTTACTATTTTAATATTTAATTGATATTCCAATTTTTTTACTATTTTAAATATATATTATTTAAATTATTAAATAAATAAATAAATATTATATAATTATTATATATAAAATAATATTTTGTATTAATTTATATAATTATGATTATTTAATCTGGACATTAGAGAATTATAAAAGTTGTGTATCAATTTTAATTTGAGTTATTGATAGATTAATTTTCTTTAAATAAAATTATATTTAATTATTTTTTTTAACAATATTAAGTTATTTAATAATGAAGAACTTATATAAAATAAATATACAACTTATTTTTAAATTATATACAATAAATATATTTATCTAATAATTACTATATATAAATAAAAAAATATCGAAATTGTATCGGCATGACACGATACAATATCGAAACCGTATCGTTCCGGTCTGGCACCGAAACCTCGGCACAGGTCGAGATTTTAAATCTTGGACAACGCCATAGAATTTGTGAACAACTGCCATAGTGCTCCATATGTGGCTGAAATTTTATGGAAGACCAGCCACAAAACTCTTTTTGCCTGTTCACTTATTGTCCACATGTAGTCATCTCTAAATAACATACAACAAAGTTTAAAGTATTGTTTAATGTTGGAGTTTAAGTTTCTAGCTAAAATTGTATGATTGCAAAAAAGTTGTGCCATCACTCAACACACTTCAAAGTGTGTACAGTTCAACTCAAATGGATTTAATCCTATAATTTCTCTTCTATTTAGCTTGTTCATTGCCATTTATATATCCAAGTCAATTGAATAAAAAATTTGAAGAAACAAATTACTAACGTATAAAAAGTATTTTGACAAATGAGTATACCTTACTAAAACAAAAATAGTGTCGTGCATTGAATGATGGTTGTGGCTTTTGTAGCATTCTTGTGAGATCAACATCATAATTTTAGATTAAATGATGCACATAGGACATTTGATTTTGGAATTGGTTTCTTCACATGCCTGTAATGATATCTTTGTTGACTGACCATTAGGAGTTGGGATTAGATTGACATAACTTAAATTGGAAGGCACATAAAAGATATGAATGTAAGGAACTAGGGCGCTAAACACGCGAAAGCGTAGCGGAAAACATCTAGTTCCTTTGCAGAAGATCCATGCGAAAGGAAACCATATACTAAGTCCTAATTATCTACATGAGAAAGTTATACCTTTGTTGCGTGCCCTTCGCAATCCCGACAGCAACGTTTCTTTAGATTCGGATCTTAGCGCGATCAAGTGGTCGCACCTCTATGGTATCCACACGAACAAGTCTCGTTTGTCTCACAAACTCACAAGGTGGAGAATGAAACAACCAAAGGTTGTGCTAGCAACCTTTCTTGGAGGTTTCGGCCAAGT
>JBBMJZ010002380.1:0-12003 GCA_037833815.1 Zingiber zerumbet | reverse complement strand
CGCTGTGCTAACGAATACGTAGGAAGCAACGATTTGGGGGCGCCGCCTATCCAACCCCCCTTCAAGCCGGCCGCAAGATCCTCCAACAAGACCCACAAGGAGCTCTTTACGGGCCTAAACTCGACCCTCTTAAAGACGGAGATTAAACATAGATGCATGCCCGATGACATAAAGACAATACATAGATCTAAACTAATTATGGAGGTAGGTCTTTTTGTGATATGTATATATTCATAACATAACGTATTTATCTCATTTAAAATTTAAAACTTAATCCTCTTATTATTCTTGTGAAATTTTAAAAAAAAACACACAAATCTGAAAAATAGTTTTCTTTTACAAAATTTATAGAGACCAATTCAATGTGCTGTATAAGAACTTTGATGAATTTAATTCATCCAACAAAATCTATATATAGAGAGAGATTTTGTGGTTAGGACAGCTAGATAATAAAATAAAGATAAAAATAAAATGAATGAAGGAAATGGTTGATACTTGATAGGTTAACAAGGTTTTGTTCCTTGAATAAATCTATGAGAAATGTATTTTTAAGAATATAATTTTGAGGGAATAAAGATGGAAAGTGATAGCACCTGGAGACCGAACTTGGTGAACTTGATAATTTATTGTATTTCTGTTTTTTAATTTAATTTTTTGATAAAGTATGAGAGATTGTACATTTGACATTTGAGGGATAAGTCAAGCCAACCTTTCAGGTGTTTAAAATGGTTTAATAACATAATTGAACTAAGTCGAACTTCAAATGAATTAAATATTTAAAATAACTTAATTTATTTTTTTTTATGAGTTTAGATATTATCAATTTCTTCATCTAAATTTAATTTAAGCTTGATTCGTTTAAATATTATCTGAGTTCCAACTTAAACTTATTTAATTATTTAAAATTTTTACTTATTTGATTGGCTATTAAGTTTGATAATTTAAATTTATTTGTTTATTTAAAAAAAATAGTTTATTTGATAAGTTGATAAGAAACATTATTCACAAATATTATTCTCAAATATTGTTCATGAATGTTATTTATAATTTGACCCGGGGAAGGTTGAGTTGGCTAGTGTGGGGTAGAGTTGCTACAATATGATAAGGGTTCGAATCTCGATAAAATTAAGGAAAAAGCCCTTCTCGCACTAACCAACTACAGCTTTCCGATTTACCTCCTCATAGATGGTCGTGGAACAGACCATATGGGGTCGCTAGGGTGGCGGATTCTACCTTTTCTTTACTACAATGAATGTTATTTATGAATATTTTTTACAAATGTTAACGAACTGAACACATATATATTTGAGTTTGTTTATTTAATTTAACAAATTATTTAATATTATTTATTTAATTAATTTTATTTATATTGAATGAACCTAAATAAATTACTACTAAACTGAACATCAAATTTATTCATAAACATCCAATTAATTTACAATCATATTTGAGATGATGCTTCTCCCTACCGGCATAACCAATTTGATACTTGAATAATTACCATATAGGAGTAAGATTCAAACCTCATGAAATTCATTGAGAGAATAAATTCCACCCATTTAGAATTTTAAATTGTCTCACACATATCCAAACAATCAGTGCCAACTGCCAAACATCATGTAATTTTTAGAGCGAGGAAAAGGAAAAAGCTGCAATGGGCCATTCATATCCATGGACAAGACATTTTTAAAATAATAATATTATTGTTTTTTATTTTTTTACATAGAAAAATGATGTATATGACATCTTAGGGCCTTTTGCAGTGAATCTGATTTAACTTTAGAAGCAGTAGGACCTCCATTGGTGTTTTTTCTTATTTTAAATTTTAATTTTATGTTTTTTTTTAATTTTCTCAAAATTATATGCAATCTTAAGTTTCATTTTCCATGTAACAAACCAATCTTGAGTGAAAATAAAAACACAAATCAATTTAAAAAATAACTTGTAAAATTAATTGTAAATAAAAATTATGAACTATTCATCAAACTTAAAAATAAATATACAAATAAACAAAAAAAAATCTAATATATATATAATATTAGACACACTAATTAACTAAAATTTTAAAATATAAAAAACTTCACACAATTAAAAGCTCAATAATATCTGACAAGTCAAGCTAGAATCGAACTCAAAAAAATAAATTATAAATTTAAACAACGCGATTACCATACCAAACAATACAAATCTATTTAATAAACAACTTATAAAATTAATTGTAAATGAAAATTATGAAAAATGCTCCATAAGCTCATGAACCATTTCTTATCAAACTTAAAAATAAATATACAAATAAAAAACTCACAAAAAAATAGATAAGTTTGTAATATTAAACACACTAATTAACCAAAGTTTTAAAATGTAAAAACTTCAAACAATCAGACACACTCAGATTAAAAACTCAATAATATCTAAACAAGTCAAACTATAGTTAAGCTCGATTAAAAAAAAAAAAGCAACTTGAACAACCGTTTGTTTGGTTAATTTTGAACTCAGCTCAACTTACTTGATTACCATACCAAACAATTGTAATCAACACAAGGCTTAATTTAGCTTAACTAATTTACAGTCATATGCCTTGCCATGGGCACCTATGCCGGTATCCATCTCTACAACCAAACCAAAGTAACAGTTGAGTCCTAGGGAATCTTAGAAGAAAACATAATATCACAGAATTGAATGGCCATTAGTGCTTAACTCAACTCAACTTGAACAACCGTTTTAGCAACTTAACTTGATTGCCATACCAAACAATTCTGATCGACACAAAGCTTAATTTAGCTTAACTAATTTACAATCCTATGGCTTGCATGAACCAATCTTAGGGTTGTGCTCATGTCAATACCATGGGTGGGTATGACTGTAGCCATCTCTACAACCAAACCAATGTGACAGTTGGGTCCTAGGTAATCTTACAAGAAAACATACATAATTGAATGGCCATTAGTGCTTGGGACATGGAAAACCAATTTTCCAACAACAGAATTACATCTGGATGATCATCGCTTAGACATAAATAAGAACCATAGAAACATATCATAATTTACAGGTGGTCGAAACCAAAATTAGCTCATCAGAAATTTACTGACAAGATAAACAACTAGTTTCAATCAACAAGTGTATATCTGCAAAACTCCAGCTAACGCCACAGACATGGCAATTATCATCTTATAGTAAAAGAATATACAAAAGTGTTTGAGACTACCAACCTGACTGTACCCTTGGGAGCTGCTGCTACTTGAGTTCTTCACAGAGCATTACTCCACATTTTGCATTCACCAAACGGATGCATTTAGGGCTCCAAGTTAATGTAAATCAACATCTGTATGTAGTGCCAAGCAATAATCTGCATATTGTCAAAGTCAATTGTCTGATCAAACGTCTGTCCTTTGGAGCTCGTCTGTCCTTGGGAGCTCATAATCTTGAGAATATAAGGTGATTGTGGTAGGCGGCAACGTAGACTCATCAGAAAATTATTGTTTTCAACTCGTCAGTATGCTGGCAGTGCAACTCTTAATTACCAAACCAATGTAGCTTCAAACTTTATCATGCAATGATAGAGTACACCAAGCAACTTATGGTTCCAGGGACTCAGCACATATCTAACTGCTCGATGCAATGCAGAATAGACACTCGACTCAAAACATATATCAAGTCTTTATGCAAATAAACATTCATTCGTCCCCATAGTCCTTTGCAAAGATCTTGATTCTCTGTTTGAGATTCTGCACAAATTCACAAGAGTTAGGGGCGGAAAACTGTTTTGATCTTAGAGATAGATGGGATGGGGAATAGAGAATGTCAAATGAACGGATGCCTTGATCAATGGTAAAATCGCACCTTCAGTTCTTCATGAAGCAATGTAAAGACCCTTTTCATCTGCTTGTTCCTCTGAAATATCAAAGGCCAGAACAAATTTAGTGCTAAACCACAACATTTCTAAAGAAAAAAACACATTCATTCCTTGTGGTTACAAACTAGCAAGAGTTACATTAGTAATACAAGGTAGAAAGCTAGATAAAAATCCATAGATCAATTTATATGGACATCCATTAGCCACTCCATATGCAAATAGCAGACTTGAGCAAAAGATCCTAAAGAGCCTTCCATAAGACTAATCAAACCAACAAATGTGCAGCATGACAACAGTATCCCTTCTCCCACAAACAAATTCAAGATTTCATTAAGCATGATACTACAAGATTGGCATAGATTATGTTGGGATTCAATGTTTATTGTGGTTTCTAGCATTCTGTCATCTTGACCAAAAACTAAAAGCATTGATTTTTCTTAACTGTTAACAAAGCAAAGATCATGATTAAGCATAATTTCTTTCAGAAATATTTGACGACTTCTCAAATTATACAAACAGGCAATTGACAAAGTACAAGAATCTACCTCACAATAATGGTGATACATATCTCTCAACTTCTCAACAAGATTATTATATTGCTTTCTATCTTGTTCTTTAGCAAATTCAAGGTCATTGCCAATTTGAAAGAACTGATTCCTGCATTACAAAAAAAACAACATAAAAATGAAAGCATTCATTCCACAGAAGCTTTGCTCATAATGGACAATTAAGAGAATTTCAGGATACTTAAGCAGTTACTTAGACAAAGTTTATTATGAAGTGGATAGTTATGAACCTCAGTACCTAATTTTCTCCAAGTTCTTATATAAGTAGCAGTATACTTCGTACTTCTCTTGGAACTCCTGGACATAGAGCTCATACCTGCTTCAATTTATTAGTCAAGAAAGAAAGAATTTAAAAGCAGCAAATAGATGAGTGCAAACGGGATAATTAAAACTAATATATAAATTATTAAAAGAATGCAACCTCAAGTCAAGGTAAAAATGATGGAATGCAAAATATTAAAATATTTACTTTAACAAGGAAAGAAGACTGAATTTTCCATCTTTATCTCCTAAATTGAAAAATAACATCAACAGTAACACAAGATCTTGACTTCAACTATCTTCACATTGCGATGTCAGACACTTCCCATTATTTTAAACCCCTAAATAAACATTTTTCCTTAAAAAAAATTCATCTTATTTTTAGACATTTATTAGCCACAGAGTAAGCAACCAAACACACTTCATATCTATGGAGAATCTGAAACTACACGTAAAATTACTGTGACCCTCATTAAGTCAAGAAACCTGATATCTAAATCAGCTCCAATTTAAGTAGAGAGTATAAATTGTAGCTCTGTAAGTAAGAATTTATGTGGATGAAAGGAAGAATAAATTTTGCATGCATGGAATAAGATGCTGATTTTTTATAGTAGATGTCTATTACTTTCAATTTGCACATACAGCAAATGAGATGCTAATTCTAACATAATTACTATAATTGTTGATTTCATTACTTAAAGCTACAATAGCAAGAACTTACTGCGAAAAGTCCTTTATTGGGCCCTTGAGTTCTGGTTCAACTTTGTCATATTTTGAATAATTTGAATTATCATCATCAGATGAAGAATCCCTCATATGCCTGTCATCATTCATCATCAGAACATTTCTCTTACTTTGTTCTGAGGCACTTGATTTCTGCTGTCTCTCACCATTCAAGTGACAAGTCAGGCCACCATTCTTGTTATCAGGCTGTGAAAACATGCTAGCACAAATTTTTTTGGAAGCATTTGTAAAATTTTCCTGATCAATTCTGTGGCCCATTCGCTTTCCATTTCTTGCAGCTGTTTCTGCAGAAACATCCCAGTAAGGAACCTCTGAATCACTGTTATCCAATCTTGGCAATTCATGGTTGAGGATAGTTGCTCGTGGTTGAGGCTTTCCAGACTCAGCTGAATCAGAAAAACGCTCTGTAGGTTCTCTTCTTTGAAGCACACGATTCCCTTGACCTGCACCTTTAGGACTTGGTGATGGCTTCTTTGAACCAGAAAAGGTATTCATCATAACTCTTCCCTTGTTGATTTCAAAGTCTGAATTAGTCATACCTCTTCCCTTGCTTATTTCTAAATCTGCACCATCATTAGTACTAGCTTTGTTATCCAATGTCTTGAAAGAACCTATTCTATCCAGTTGTCTCTTAACCTCCACAGACTCTTCAGTAAGCCCTGGAATCTCACGAAATTCACCCAATTCCAGATCTGAAATCTCTCTTCTGAGCAAAGGTCCCTTGGTGGTGCCTGAACTTATAAACTTTTCAGCAGCAGAAGTTTGCTTACCAAATTGTCCGTTCGTCACACCTTTTGGAAGGTTTCTCTCCCTTGTATCCTTGACACCACTTCTTGTATCCTTCTGCACTTTTACCTTTAAGTTAGATAGGTTTTCACAGGAATGGAAATTCTTATCCATGTTATCTCGACCAACTTCAACATATCTGTTTCCAATTTTTTCAGTGGCTCTGATAAGTTTTTCTTTTAAATCTGAACCTTTCTTCTTACTGAGTTCTCCAATTTCTTTACCAGGATGATCAACATCTAAAGCAGAAGCAAAATCAGGACTTGGACTCACACTACCCAAGTTTTCAGTTGCGGCAATTCTTCCATAGTTATCTGTATTCTTTCCACCCTGCAAAATATCATCTAACGGCATTGAATTATAACCATTAGGCTTGGAGCCTTCGGGGGATTCATGCTGCATATTATCAAATAAATTAGCAACTTCTACTTTTCTCAAAGACATTGCTTCAGCAGAGCTTGCAGTTTTTGCCCTTTTACCACTTCCTGTTCTCCCTTCAGAGTTTTCTGAATTGATAGTCTTTCTGGTCTTATGTTTGGTAAATTTTCCACTATTGTCTGATAGATCATGATGAGGCCTGTCTTTCATGATGGTTTTCCTGTCATTGTTGCTTGACTTAAGGATTGGGTCATTTACATTATCAAAAGAATAATCTTCAAATGACATTTGCTGCTTCTGCAATTGCTTTCCATCATAATGTGAAGTAGAGATTCCTTTAGCAGAGATATGAATATTTTCAGCTGCTTCAGGATTTTCAAAGAGTTCAATGTTCCTATGAGGAGAGCAATCACTAGGATTGACTGCTTCAGTCATCTCATCCATTCTATTAAGTTCATTCAAATCAAAAGGTATTGAAACTTGAGCTTCTTGATCAATTCTAATCTCGTTTTTCTCATGATCATCCTCAGTCACTGCTTTATGCACATCCATCTCTCTTTCATTGTCACTAGAAATTATATCAACATCAACATCAGATACCTCCTTGCTGCTGGAATCATCACTGTCACTGTCAGAACTGCTAGCCTTACTTTGACTACCACTGTCACTTCCACTGCCACTGCTCTCACTCTCACTGTCGCTATCACTTCCGCTTTCACTGGAGCTGCATGCTCGACCTTGACTATCATTATCAGCCTTGACATGTTCCAGAAAGAGCTCCTGAGCACTTCCTACCATGTCAGTATTCCCAATGATATCTAGTTCTTCTTCCAGATTCATATCTGGACTTTGTTGTTCAATTTTCTCATTTGAGAATTTCTCTTCATGGACTACCTCTACTGCCAAGGTCTTGTCATGTGGGGTGTCAGGAGAGCTGCAAATGAATGGGAAATTTTTGGTGTAAGTAGCTAAAAGATAAGAAATTACACAGGATTGCAAGTGTATTATAAGGGAATTTTCTTGTTGTAACAAAAGAAAAGACAATGAACCGTTATATAGAATAAGTAAGAACGACATACACCACAAGGTACAAAAGGTCAAGTATGGAGCATAACATTCTCAATAATAGAGCCTGTATATTGCACAAACTGGAACCTGTATATCCACAATTATAAAGATTGCCAGAAGATGATTAAGCATACAGTACAACTGCTATTCACAATATGAGACCTGAATATTGCCACAGTGCATGACCGCATCAGTATGTTTTCCTAGTGTCTCAAAACTCATATGATCATAAAGGCATATGGACAATCAGGACACAAGGGTGACATGAATAATGAAGGAAATATGGCATGATCTGGTGTTGTAGGCAAACGCTTACTATTGGAAATACATTAAAAATAAGCACCATTAACCATTTGGAAGAAAGGATCACTGAGAATCATGTTTGAAAAATCAAAACATGAAGGTTACAATAAAGAGTCATCATGACCGCTCAGATTAAAATGTAATGATAACCGTAAAATTAACCATGTTTCCTGGAAAATAATAAGAAAAAGGTTAAATAGCAAAGGTGTTGAGATACAAGTAAGATTACCAGGAGCAACAAAAAAAAAAATAATATGTAAACATTCGTTAACAATTAGAATTAGCTGTATCCTCTCAATAGAGGATTAACCCAATGAGATAAAACAAGATTAGATGTTGTAAATGTTGGTGCAGAAAGCACCAGATCATCGAACCCAAGTTTTGATAATGGTAAAGGTTTAAAGTTAAGGGTTACTGTGGTTCTAATAAATCTGAATAAGTGTGCAAGAAAGTCCTAAGTGAGCTTAGGCAAGGTAAAAGTCCTAATGAATACTAGGCAGGTGGAAAGCCCCCTATTTGCGGCTAGGCAAGGAAGTCTTGGTCCAAGGGACTAGGCAGAAGTCTTAGCAGGTCGAAAACATCAGCCGGAAAATCCTACTAGTCGAGGACAGTAGGTGAAAAACATGGAGGTCGTGGACACCAGGCGGAAGACTAGACTGGTCGTGGATAGGTCGGGGATCGAACGTCCAGCGGAAAGTCCTGAAGTCCAGGATACTGAGCAAAAGTCCAAACGATCTGGAGGACCGATTTGGCATCAAGTAAACTCTCCTGAAAGGAGTAGGTAAAGACGTGTTCCCAGTTGAGGGGACGGTAGGCGTCGATTCGACCTAGGGTTTCACGAGAAATTCAAAAAGTCAGAACTAGACAGTCCCTAAACTGTCAAATTATCTTTATTTTGACTGTACTAACTCTTTAAACAGGAAATATTATTTGTGTTCGACTAACATTGGTTGTAGGTGCAAAATTGAGTTGGCCAAAGCCCTCTGCATTTGAGGCGCGGAGACGCCTCCTGTGTGATGGAGGTGCCTCGGTGCAGAGATGCCTCCATGCAGATCAAATTCGAGGATAGACTCTGCTTCAATACCTGTCACGTGGACTCAAGGCGCCTCCGGTCAAATAAGAACCGGGCTTTTCGACGCTGATCCAGATTAAGCTGAAGACGCCTCCAATTGCTTGGAGGCACAATTGCTTGGAGGCACCTCAGTTCACCTATATAAGCACACTGTCGAACAATGTTTGAATGCAACACTTCAAGCGACAACTTCTATGCTCAAACGCCTGCCGCGCTACTCTAACTTCCGACTACAACGCTGTGACAACTGCGCTCTACATTGAATTTTCATATTGTCGGTATAATTTATATTACGCAAACTTGTAATCATTTTTTGTAAGGTCTTTGTAACCATCGAATTGTTAGTGAATTACCTAACAAAAGTGATCATCGATCGCGGGCCTTCGAGTAAAAGTCATCACAGACTCCAAACCAAGTAAAACCAAAAGTGCTAGTTTTTTCTTATTTCCGCTGCTTTTATTACTTGAGTATTTTTACGAAAAATATGAAAAAGTCACGAGTGTTATTCACCCTCCCCCCCCTTAGCGCGCTTTCGATCCTATAATTGGTATTAGAGCGGGGCCTCTCTGAATCGGTGTAACCATCGTTTGAGTAAGTTTTTTCTGTGGTATTTTTGAGTTTTTCGGAGTCTATCAGAATCAGTGCTATCACCCTTTCCGATCAAAAATTTTTTTAATCGAGTTTTACGTTTCTCGAAGTTGGTGCAACACCACTTGAACCGTTTTTCGCCTTTTCTTCTACCACACTACTAATCCAAGATCAAGTGGTACATCTATCTTGTCATTTTTTTTGTGAGGATTTTTTTTTAAATAGTCCATCAAGAAGGTTATAGTACCGCTTGCCCATCTCTTTCCTCCGGTGAGGATTTCGACTACTGCAAGAACTGAATGGAGTACTACTTGAAGACAAAGTGGAAATGTGGATCATCATCCAGACGAGGTTTGCATTACAACTCGACGACACTGGCGCCGATGAAATGCAAGAACTAGACCCGCATATGATGAAAAAGGTCGAGGTAGAAGACAAAGCGACTCAAACTCTCCAATGCGGCCTGACCAAAGAGGAACTAAACTGAGTTGGTTCGTTCACAACTACAAAGGACCTATGGGAAAAACTAATCAAATTGCACGAGGGGACCTCCAATACAAACGTAAATAAACGCTACTTAATTTTAAATAAATTATATAATATTAAAATACAGGATGATGAATCGGCGAGTCAATTACACGCTTGAATCTAAAACTTGCTCAACAGTCTCCACACGATCGGACAAAAGGTGGAGAACCGCGACATTATAAGGTATGCGTTAAACACTTTTCCGAGGAATACTTTGTAGGCATCGATGGTAGATACATACAAGATCTTTCATTAATTAAACTAGATAATTTATTTTCGGTGTTTGAAATTACACGAATAGACTAATACACTTCCGGTGGAAAAAGGTATTGCTTTGGTTGCAAGTAAAAGTAATACGAAGGAATCAAAGAACAAGTACCGAACCGAACCCGAGTCTGAAGGAGAATCGGATTCAGAAGACAACAACGAAATCATTACCAAGCTCGTGAACCTAGTTCGAAAATTGTACAAAACAAGAAGGGGTTCACCAAACGAGAGATCAAGAGACGAAGCAATTGAATCCAAATTCAAGCACGAAGGCCAAGTCAGAAGTCACCTATTACGGATGCAACAAGAAAAGACACCTCAAGTCAAACTGTCCAAATTTGAAGGAAGCCAAGAAGCAATGGAAAAAGAAGGCGCTACAAGCAACATAGACGAGTCTTCAGAAGACTCCGAGAAGAACACAAGCAAGCAAGCTTCCTCGCACTTCAGAACCGAGAACGAGTTGCCGAAATCGAGACCAAGAACGAATCAAAAGCCAAGTCCGAGCGAAGCCACAGATCTGTATCCTTTTCTGAAGGACCAAAAAACACTGTAAATTCTCCTCTAGTAGATAAGTTGTATGATTTAATAAATTATTTGATGCACAAATTAGCTAAATCCAATGTCCGAGTCAAGTCACTCCAAAAGGAGGTAACAACCCTTAAGGAAAAGACTAACCCAAGTCCTTTGAACGAGCCAATCCAAATTGAAACTTCAACTCAAGTCCAACAACTTGCAGAAGAAAATTCCAATTTGAAAACTTAAGTTAAAGAACTTAAGGACATGTTGGAACCATTCACTTTGGGTTCCAAGAACCTTGAACTGATTCTTGGAAAATAAAAGTTCATATACAACCAATTTGGACTCGGATACAAGGTCAAACATCGATTCAGATCTTACTTGTCTTTAGTAAATCGAACCAATAGAAATCTAATCTAAGCATGGGTCTCCGAGTCTAACTTGACTAATCAAGTTGGACTTAATCAATATTAGATCTCCAAGGATCAAATATATTACCTTGATAGACCTTATCAAGGGTATGATCTAAGGGGAGCCATAGGGATGTAAATGAATCAAACGGTTCGTGAGCTATTCGGAGCTTGATTCAATAAAAAGCTTGTTCACGTTCGTTTGTTTATCTTATCAAGCCAAGCTCGAGCTCGATTTCAAGCTCGACAGTGTTATCAAGCCAAGCTCGAGCTTAAGGATATTCGGCTCGTGAGCTCGCAAACATGTCCGTTTAGAGTCTCGCGAGCTCAGGCTCGAGCTTGACTCGTTTAAAGGGCTTGAGCTCGACTTAAAACGAGTTGAGCTTGGCTTAAAACGAGCTCGACTCACGAACATGTGTTGAGTTTATATTATTTTAGTTGTTATGTTTGTTAAATATTTATTCAAATGAGTTTTCGAGCTCGCTTAATGAGCCTACAAAACAAGCTCTAAAACGAGCCAAAAAATGAGTCTGATCTCGCTTAACGAGTTAGGCTCGTTAACTATGATAATCGAGCTAATAACGAGCCGAACTCGAACTCGAACTATTCACGAGCTTGGTAATTCCAAAACGAGCCGAGCTCAAGCCTTGTGATAAAAGTTCG
>JBBMJZ010002363.1:0-12005 GCA_037833815.1 Zingiber zerumbet | reverse complement strand
CACAATGCATGTTAGTTCCAACGTATTAACCTAAACTTAAATAATTGTCAACACATTGAAACTTCCAGGGCATGATTTCACCAACACCAAGTATGGTTATTCATGATGGACTCTTTTTCATTATTAATAACTTCTTTCCACAATGGGGCATCGAGACTAGAGAGAGCTTCACTTAATGTTCTTGAGTACATTTTCGACATAAAAGTCATGAAGTCCAGCTCGAACAATTTCTCAACTCTAGCCCGTTTGCTCCGAAGTGGCTCTTCGCTTTGATTGTCAATAGTCCTTTTATGACAACTAAGTTCAGAAACATCATTTTCCTTAGAACTTCCGTTGTTATCATTTTGAATGTTTCCCTTCTTATTCGGGAATATGTTTTCAAAGAATATCGCATTCCGAGATTCCATGGTTGTTCAAACATGAATATTAGGAATGTCTAACTTGTGAACTATGAAACGATATGCACTACTATTATGGGCATATCCGGCAAATATCGCATCAAACATTTTAGGTCTGATTTTTACTTGCTTTGGTTTGGGTACTTCGACCTTTGCTAAGCACCCCCTCACTTTCAGGTATTTGTATGATGGCTCGTGGCCTTTTCATAGCTCATATGATATTTTATCATTTTTCTTGTGAGAGATTTTGTTGAGAATGTGGTTTGCTGATAATATAGCTCCCCCCACAAAACAAGTTTTGGGGTAAGCCTGAATTTATCAACAAGGCACTCATCATTTCCTTTAATGTCTGATTTTTACATTTGGCAACACCATTTGATTGAGGTGAGTAAGGCGCCGTTGTTTGATGGATAATGCTAGATTCTGAACAAAACTCATCAAACGGTACACCATATTCTCCACCTCTATCGCTACAAATTATTTTAATTCATTTATCAAGTTGATTCTCAACTTCTATTTTATAGGTTCTGAAAGCTTCTAAGGCTTCGTCTTTACTTCTTAAAAGAAAGACATAACAGAATCTCGTGCAGTCATCGATAAAAGTAATAAAATACTTTTTACCTCCTCTAGTTTACATGAATTTTAAGTCACATAGATCACTATGTATTAACTTTAGAGGAGTCGTTGACCTTTCCACTGAAGGAAAAGGTACTCTCATCATTTTTACTTCCACACACATTTCACGTTTGTATGTTTTGTCCATATTGACATTTGGTAATAAATTTAACTTGACGAGACGTTTAAGAGTATTATTATTGGCATGCCTAAGTCGATCATGCCATAAATTAAAACACTCAACAACATAGCTGGAATCTTTTATTTTATT
This sequence comes from Zingiber zerumbet, assembly GCA_037833815.1. Taxonomy (NCBI): domain Eukaryota; kingdom Viridiplantae; phylum Streptophyta; class Magnoliopsida; order Zingiberales; family Zingiberaceae; genus Zingiber; species Zingiber zerumbet. The sequence goes on along the minus strand of JBBMJZ010002363.1, from coordinate 10,721 downwards.
ACCATCAAAGTCACGGTGTATAGTCATTACAATCATTTTGAACAGACTCTGTTCTAAGTACCCCTTACCTAGGAATACACTATTCTTCGTAAGTACAAAATTGTTTGACTGGAACACTAGTCTGAAATCGACTTTAACAAGTGCCGATCTAGAAACTAGGTTCTTCCTGATGTCGGGAACATAAAGCACATCAATGAGTGTTAGCTCTTTCCCAGACGTTATTTTCAAAACAATCTTCCCAAGTCCGACAATCGGGGATGTCGTGGAATTTCCCATATAAAGCTTTCTTCCACTTATCGGAGTATACTTGGAGAACATCGCCTTATCAGAACAGATATGATGTGTTACTCCAGTATTGATCCACCGCTGCTTCGAGTTGTCCGTCATCGTGTTGGCTTCAAGCACGACCATAGTGAGATCCAATTCCATGTTGTCAGAAGTTACGATCTAGTTTGCAACATCCTTCTGACTTTTGGTTGGTTTCTTCGGGAGTCTGCAGTCTTTGGACATGTGTCCTAGCTTTCCGCAGTTGTAGCATGTGCTCTTGAATTTCTTGCCTTGAGCCTTCTTTTTGGATTGGTTCCGCTTTTTGGCTTTTGGCTCAGCTAGGTTTGACATCTTGTCGACTGCCCGTTTTGTTCCTCTGGAGTCAGACATCTTTCGATTATCTTCCTCTATTCGTAGCCTTAGGATTAGGTCTTCAAGTCTCATCTCCTTTTGCTTGTGCTTTAGGTAATTTTTGAAATCCTTCCATGACGGAGGGAGTTTCTCGATTACCACAGCTACTTTGAATGACTCATTCAGCTTCATGCTTTCGACATCCAGATCATGCATTATCAGTTGCATGTCTTGGACTTGAGATGTCACGCTCTTGGAATCCATCATCTTGAAATCCAGAAACCGTCCAACGATGAATTTCTTTAATCCGACGTTTTCGGTTTTGTATTTTTTTTTCAAGTGATTCCCATAGAGATTTTGCCATTTCCATCTAACAATATACGTTATACAACACGTTGTCCAATGCATTGAGAACGTAGTTGTGGCACAGGAAATCTCCATGCGTCCACGTATCGCATGCAGCCTTATTATCGGACTTTCCTTCCGTAGAAGTTGGCAGGTCTTCATGCAGAAATCGTACGAGGTTTAGCGTTGTTAGGTAGAACAACATCATTTGCTGCTATAGTTTGAAGTCGGTTCTATTGAACTTCTTCGACTTTTCTCCGTGTGGAATGACGGTTGAACCGTCGTTGATCCCAGCTATCAGTTTGCACGATTAAATTTCGTCTTAAAATTGTTGGGATCTTTGTATTGGTGCAATCTGAGCACAGGCAGAATGAGGGTATACCACCATTTTAACAAAGCCGAGGCTAGAGTTAGACTCTATCTCTTTAAGAAAAATTTGCCTCATACATGGTGCTCACAAAACACGGTAATCGTCTCCTAAGATGCAATGACTTTATCTTGCGATAGCAGTATTGCAAATCGCAAAACCTCCGAACCGAAGAGGATTCTCGAACTCTCTAATGCACGTATGGAATGCAATGCTTGCTTTGCTTAGAAGGAATTGAGTGAGTGAAATGAGGATGTGAGAGACTTTATTTATATTAAATGAAGGGTATAAGAATCTTGGTTCAATTATATCTCATTCATCTAATTCACATCATTTCCTAAAAGGTACACTAGTTCTTCATAAGATGTCACCCTTTAATTATCCAAAAGGTTCTTAAACTTTTTAATTTATCATTTATAATTTCTAACAAAATGGCCAGGTTTTGATTTGACGGCGCAATCAGTTCTGGAAGATTTGATGTGGTTCTGCCATTCATTTCCTTGGATACCATGCAGTCCATAATGGTTTATCGAGTCTGATTAGCTTCCAGTGAAATTTCGGTGGTTCTGCTGTGGTTCCTTGATTGCTCTCATTTCCTCACCTTCTCCAATCCTATAAATGTCCATCTCTGCTGTGAAGGTTGACTTGAGGAAATTCAAATTCAGCGCCCCTGCAATTCCATAGAGTGGATCAGGTACTGCATCAACTTTCAGTTTCCAGGTATGCTCATGTTTAGTATTTCACTCATTGTTCACCATTTCTACCTTTGTATCATAACGATGTACCTCTACTTGCCAATATCCAGTGCCATTCTACTTATGTGATTGCATGGATGGTTCAGATCTTGAAAGTTATTCTCTAGAACTCTCTTGTTTCTCTGCCAAAAATTTCAGCTTCTTGTTACAAACAGAGGACTTCATTCCACCAGCAGAATTCTTTCTACTTTGCTGGATACGTTTTTCTCTATCCACTCCTTAATGCTCTCCTCAAATAATTCTTCCCACTGTCACCCAAATCCCAATTAGTTCGATCCATATTGTCCTTGCAGCTTAACGGTCACTTTTTCCATACGTTATGATTTCCTTCAGCTCAGAGCACCTTGGATAGCTGGCCTGGATGCTCATGCATTTCCTACATCTTTCAGAGTTGGCAAGTAAACCTTTGTTTTGTCACTTTCCCTAGGAAGTCGTATTCCTTTTGGCCCTTCCTATCTCCATATTTTCTTCTGGATCTGCTCTTCCCCTCTTGGATGTTTCCTTTCAACAAGTAAAGTTTTATGCTTCTTGTGTGCTACATTTCTTTTTGACGAGCAGATTCATAACTCATATCCTCCTGTTCAGGGCCATTCCTAATTTTGTTTGTAGCAATCTCTGTAAGAACCTTGGTAGCACAACCTTAGTCCATCATTATTCACTAAATACCCTACATTCCATTCATCTTGCCCGTCATGTATTCAGTAATATCTTCCAGTGTCCCTACTCTATTTAGACAGAAGTCTTTCCAAAATGTCTCTTCATTCAATTCCCATGCACCATACATATCCACTTCCTAAGCTTCCTCAGATTTGGATTTTTGCCTCATTCATAAAATTGAGTTTTATACTCGTGTTTGTTTTGTCAATATCTGGTTTACATACAAACTCAACTGGCTACTGAGGTTTCTTCTCCAGTATAAATACTTAAATTATCAAGTTCAACCAGGCTACTAGTAATAAAGAGAACTGGCTTCTTTTTTATTGCTTTTTGAACACAAATGAGCAGCTCTTGACGAATTCCTTTTGGTTTTCTGAAAATAGTACGAGAAAATGGAATTTGAGAAAGTCTCACGAAGTTGTAGTATGTATCCAACAAACAGTAAAAAAGTTGTTTACTTGCAGGAAATGTTAACATTTCAGGGAATCAAACATGATATTAGTGTAAGTTCCGTTGACATATATTATGTCTGATTATAGAAAAAGATTTAGGACGAGATGTCGATGAATTTAAAGTTTTTGAACAAATCTATAAAAGAAAGTAAGATACTAAAGAGTTTGTGAACAACAAATTAAAGAGGTTGCGGATAATAAATCACCTCGAGTTAGTGTAAGTCAATATAATTAATTATTCATTAACTTTTATTATCTTATATTAATTCTTAGTTGTTTGTTTTTATATTTTTTAAAAATATAAGTTATTGTAATATAGATAGGAACAATATAAAGAGAGACAATGATCAGTCTCCTCACCTTTCATTCAATCTCAAATTATAGTGTAATGTGATGGGCGACCCATGTAAGGGGAGGGTGTACGGATTTGGACGCAATCAACACTTTAGATGTGGCAAAAAGGCGATTCGCTCGCCCCCAGTGCCCCCGCCAACCCGTCCCTAGGCCAACACGGAGGAGGTAAATCACGGGTGACTACTAGCCATTAGTGCAAATGACCAAGACATGAAGGAGGTCATACTCAGTCACACCAAGTTTTAACCCTAAAACTTTATATAGTAATATTTTAGGTCTTAACCATCACATTGTCCCGATGAAACCGTTCTCATACCAATGAAACTCTTTGTAGGAAAGGACGCACACCAAATTATGTGAATAATCAAGCTCTTTATGCGGTAGGATTGTTTAACAAGTTGCGTTGGCCCACCAAGAATTTTCTGTCCATTTGTTGTTTCTGGATGCGTTGAATTCCACGACGCGGTAATTAGGAATGCAGACGGGAAAGTTGGTAGTTTGTTTGAACTTCAACTTTATTGATTATTATTTCACCATCCCATTTTTTTTTTTTGGCTTATCTCAATTTTGCTGATTTTATTAAATGTTGTTGATTAAATAAAAACTGAGGATAACGGTAAATTATCTTAAAAATTCTCAATGCTTAAACTTTATCTGCATTCCCTCTATTAAAAAAAAAACTATTTCTACTCCCTCTTCATATAAAATTTTATTTACTTCAATTTCCTAGGTCATTATCTATGGTTCCTTATTTTTTAAATATAAAAAAAATCTAAAACAAGAAATAATTCCTTCTAAATTTAGTACATTTAAACTTAATCTCAAATCATGATTTTTTCCCCGCTTAATATAATCTCATGAACATCATTTAAAAAGAATCTAGTATATTTTCTATTTAATTGAACATTATTTACGTGTAAATTCGTGCTGGATAAAAAATATATTAGATTCTGCTAAATTGATATTCATTATGTTTAGTTAGAAAATAGAAATAAAGTTTTTTTTTGACACGGTGAGTGATGACTGCATGCAAAGTTAAAGTTGTGAATTCGGCATTTTAAGACAATTTTCTTAAAAAAAAAATAAGATTTAGAATTTATAATTATAAATATGAAAAAATTATATATTTTCTTTATTATTAACTTGGCATGGATGGGTTCACGTTACTTTCATATTAAAACAAGGCAAAAACGTGATGAATTAAAAATATTGATCAAACAAAAATTCGTCCTCTAGTTTTCGAAAAATATCTTGATTGAATTTCTTTGCTCCAAAATATTCAAATCAACTCTTTCTTATGACTTTTGTGGAACGAAAATATTCTTCATTATAAAAGAAATTGTTCCAATAGTCAAATTTGTTTGTCAAAGGGGTTGAAAGCTTAACTAGCTGAGCCAAACTAATGAAAATGAAAGCTCTATAAGAGCTTGTGATGTTAAAGCTTGAAACCTTTAGGTATTGTTTTGGACAATTCTCTAATTGCCTGTAGCGCACCTTCATGGCATGCAATAACCAAATCAATCAGCAGTGGGTGCAACGAAGTAGTTTTGACAATGTTACCTAGATCAAGGAGATTCAATAATATTGAACAGTCATCCTGAGTCACCTCGAGTCTCATTTCCCTCCAAAACTATAATATCTTGGCATTGGAAATTTCCATGAATGTGAAGCAGCATTGGAAATAAAATGGACAGATATTGACAAGTTTGATGAAGAAACTACTGGGAACTTGCCCTGCAAAAAGCTCACAAAGGTTTTTGATGTTTTAGGAAATGAATTGACACTTTATCAAAGGGAGCATTCAGATGTGTCTTTTGTACAAAATGGCATGAAGTCAACAATGTATAAAGGGTGATTTCTTTTTTACATACAAATAACCTTAAGTGGAGCAGGATGCACCTGCCAGTGGTCTTCTCACAATATCATATACACCACAGGATAAACAACTTTAAGACAGCCCAACTCCCAGACGTCTCCTTTTATTTAACAAGTCAGCTCAACTTAGCCAGATAACCAAACCATTAGCAAGACAAGCTACAGAAAGCATGCTCTAGCACACTGCTCAGCGAGTTCTGCGGCTATTGGGTGGCTTTAATGATGAAGATGATTTAGACTTGGCAAAATCAACCAAGTCTTTGAAGAGTGCATCCTCAGGATCGGCTTGTTTTGCTGATGGTGACGAGTCCAGTCCTCCCAAATGTTGTTGATGAAGTGGACCAAGGCTAGTATTTCCCTGATCAGAAGAGTAGTTATTTTGAGAAACAGATCCATCATGAACTGTGCCCACACCTGATAAAACATTCTTTTGTTGCTCAAAGAACTGCTGCCTCTGGCCGTATTTTGAAGGGGGAGGTGGTAGTAAGCCAGTAGTCTGATTCTCCTGATGAGATTTTGGAAGTGGCTCTGCACTGGATTTCGTTGCTGAAATGGGCTCAGCATACCTGGTTAGACCATGTGGCTCTAACACTCTGGCTGTATCAGAAGCTAGTAGGGAATGAGATAGGGAAGGTGGCAAAGGTGGGTTAGGAGGAGCAACATCATCGTTAAGATAGTCAATTGAGTTTGCCTCTTCCCTGACTGGGTTTGAGGGTTGGGGAGGAGGTTTTAGGGTAGTTGCGTTTCCAGCACTAGAAGAATTCTTGCTCTGCCCTATTGCACTCTCCCTAGAAGTCCTGGAGCAATTTCCAAACATTTTTATTTTGTTAGGTGTGTCTATCAAACAAAAAAAATGTTGATATGAGGTAGGTCGAGCTCATGATAGAACATAGGCAACAAAGTATAATAACAACCGTGCCTGATAAAAGAATATTTTCTAGTTCCAAGTGAATTGAATTTGACATTAGATAAAGAATACAATGACAGTTTTTAGTTCAAATGGCATCATGATTTCGATGTACTTCAGCAAAGGCATTAAGAAATAATACAAAAATGAATGCTGAATGTTAGAACATGCTCAAGTAGAATATCTAAAACAAAAATTATCTATCTGCTTAAGAATATATTATTAAGTCTCCTAGTGCAGCACATCAGTAAAAAAAATGGAGACATAAATTGAGCGAGAAAAAGCTGAACTGTTAGTTGCAAATATCTAAAATTGAGCGCATCATAAATTTCAGAATTAAATAGAATAAAATAAGAACCAAAAGAAGCAGTTTCATTAATTCACAATAATGTTAGACTCATCTTCAAATCAAACTTTGATTATTTCACTAAAGATAAACTTTGATTATTTCACTAAAGATAAATTTGGCCTAACCAAGAAATTTTAAACCAATCACCAACCAATTCAATTCAAATGTTAGACAAACCAACAGGAAAAATCAACAACAAAGTATTTCATTGATGTCTTTTCTAGAAATAAAGAGTTTAGATCAACCCTATTAGTGTATTGTCTACATTGTGATTTGGTCTCAGATGATGGTGATGAGGAAGCTCTCCACCCCCTCATCTGTCTACTAGAGATGCCAAACTTCACTAATACACTGTGGATTGCTGACATGTTAATCCATTATGTGCTAGTAGTGAATATTACAACTTGTACGAGGTTTCAGTTCAAATTATTTTGGATTATAATGTGACAGTATGAAGCTCATGGAATCATAAGAACCCTTTTCTACGCTGTACGGCATCATTTACAAGCATAATATGAAATAACATCAGTTTTTTCGAAGAAGGATTCATTCAAGGTGAACCTCTAATATTGTGACTTGCTACAGTGCATGAAGCATGAAATAAATAGCAAGAGTATTCTTCTGCCATAAATAAAAACCAAGGTACAACATGTTCAAGCTCAAATTCACCTAAGTGGACTCAAGCCCCACTTGAGCCTCTCCTAGTTGTCTGCATAATTTTTCCCTTGCAATCATGAAAAAAAAACAAAATGTTCATATAGCCAACGAAGTTTCCCTTTGATGCCTCAGTCCTTGTTTGGTTTATTTGGATGAATAACTAGGAAAGGTGAGAGGAAGCAGCATAAAATGCATATGAATAATCCATGAAATATGTCAATTCAGCAATGGATATTCCCTCCCTCCCCATTACCTTTCTACCCTGCAGCTATATTTCCAACCATGTCTATAATTACCTCCAACTCTTTCTCTTGATGATTATGGATTACTTACAAGGAAAATAAAATCTACTTCTCTTACAAATTATAATGCCACTTGACTTCCGTAACTATCTTTCATCAAGGTGAGATAGCTTAGTATATTCTCTACTTCATTACCAATTTATTTAAGACTTCATTCAGAAAGGTGAGTATCAGGGACAGAGAGAATCCTCATGTCTAGTACCTGAGAGATAGCTGAGAGAAATCATCCTCAACCTCATCATCCTCATGGTTCATATTGACAATAGGTGCAATTGAAGCAATTGGCACTCCAGCACTAAGAGTAGATCCCTTCAACATATCATTATATCTTTGAAGCACACGCTGAAGTTCATCATTCAGTGCCAGACCCCGACAAAGAATCTCTTCATCTCTGCAACATACAAAAGTCAAACTCTTTATGTATAATTTTTGATTTTTTCAAAAAGAATTAGTGTCTAAGATCTCAATTCATTATCTCCAGAGTAAGTAGCAAAAGTTTTGAGAATGTACTCTGTAGTATTCACAAGAACCATTACACGCTTCTGAAAAGAATGGCATTGCTCAATGAGGTCGACTATAACTTCTTGCTTTAACTCCTGCCATATGCAAAATGATTAATTGTCATTCTGATACTAATTAATATTGAGGTAGAAGAGAATCTGATGAGTCATAATTTTGACCCACTAGCAGCCAACCAATAGTATAAAGAAGGGAAGGGGGTTGAGCTAATATTTAGGTAGTTAGTCGCATAAAAGACATTGAATTGAGACTCACACTCCCTCCTCAATCATCATGAGGAAACATAATTCCTAGTTGGTGACAGAAATTGAAAACATTATGGGAGAAAATACACATTGAGATGAAAGGTTAAAATGATCTAATTTCTATTTCAAAGAAGAATTAGATCAAATTGATCAACTGCATTAGCCTCCCTATCCTTGGTGTTCCTTAGTACTATGCAAACAACAAAAGTGCAATCTAAGGAGAATGCCACCATGTCAACACATCGAGCCTTCCCTTGTTCATCAAGCACCCCACCCTCACCAAAGGCTAACCATTAACAGTTTCTGAAACAACCCCTTGCATTTACTATATTTAATTCTCCACTGACATTAAGGAGGGATGATTTGAGGAGGGAAATGAGTTGGGGGAAGGGGAATAATTTAGTGGACGGGGTAGAAGAGACAAATTTAGAGAAAAATGAATATTTTCAATCAACATAGTGATGTTATTAGTCACTCCTAAGGAAAACAAGGCAATTCTTTAATGGTTAGAGGAATTTCAAATATTTTTTCAAATTTTAATCAATAACCGAAGCAGGTAAAATATTTGGATTGGTTTTAGAAAACCCAAAAAATCAAGATAAATTAATTAACCCATCCTCTAGCATACAAGATAGGATAAAGCTTTGGTCACAACTTACCAATAAAACAATTTGATAGCAACATGACATGCATAAAAGGGACTATATCATCATCCTCATCCAGATTAGCATTGTCATTATCATCGGCATCTCCCAATCATGTTCATCTCAATTACTTGGGATCGAATACATGGATCTTTTCCTCCATTTAACTTTATGCAAGGCTTTGTCACTATATTCAAATCAATAAGATCTCTTTTTACTACATTGATGATTTTTTTTAGCTTTCCTCTGCCCCTGACACCTTTAATTTAGCTCTTTTAGATATAAAATATATTAGTTGCCTTCTAAACATGTCGCTACAATCTTAATCTATTTTCTTAATCTACTATAACTACACTGAATGCTCATGGATTATCCGCATTGTCAACCATATTTGACATAACTATTTAAGTCCAACTATATGAATCTCATCTGTCTATTGACCAACAAATAGGGCTAAGACTTGTGTTCATTGGTCTAGGCAATTTTAAGGTATCTTAGCCTAATGCAACCCTCAATCTTTTTCATTTGGGCATAGGTCTCATAATGATGTTTTACCTAAAGCTCTCCAATATGAATATTTTATTTTATCCTTTCTAATGACTCCACACATCTCACCATTTTATATCCAATAATTGATTTTTGTAAATGTTACTTCCCAATAACCGAACACTATGATTCTACTAGCCGAACACCAATTAGTGGAAAAAAAAAATTATCCTAAAGGGGCACACAGATGATACAAGACTAAGACAGAACAAAGTTTTAATAAGAACTAAGGTGCAAGTTTCACAATTTGAATTATGCATTAAGAGGGCCTAAATTGATGCATATCAAAGCATTCACAAAAAATAATCAAAGCAATTCTTGAAATGAATCAGCTGAGAGAATGTAAGTTGCATGATCATATAGTTATCTTTCTAAAAGCAATAAAAGGGAAAACTCTACCTCATGGTTCTTTGGATCTAATGCATTGAGTATGTCAGATAACACATCTGCTACTCCTTGAGCATTCTGAATTTCCTCCAAGCTGCATCAGGAATTGCATTTCAAATGAATCTTTTTTTAAAAAAGAATTCTATATTAACAAAAGATTCAAAAAAATATATTTCACAAAGCACCGTGGCTTACCTAAATCTTTTATGCCTCACATCCTAAAACTAAAAAAAAAAATAACAGATCAAGAGCATTCCAGTATCAGATCATTGTTCATTTGGTAATTAGTTAGAGCGTGCATTCACCCAATGATACAAAGAATAAAGGGAAACTCGATGCACGAAGCTCCCGCCAATACGGAGCCCCATGAAAAGGTCTATTGTACGCAACCTTACCTTGCTTTGCAAGAGGTTATTTCCGCAACTAGAACTCATGCCCTCTAGGTCACATGGCAGCAACTTTACCGTTGTGCCAAGGCTCCCCTTCTCTTGTTAAGCAAGGTTTAAAATTTCGACCCGTGCCGAGGTTTCGGTCTTAGACCGGAACGATACGGTTTCGGTATCGTATCGTGCCGTACTGATATATCTATAATAATAATATAAATTAATAGAAGATATTACTTTATATTAATAATAATTATATAAATTAACTATTTATTACCAAAATTAGTACCAAAATTATTTCAGAACAAAAGCAAAGAATAGCACCTAATATTGAACAAAACATTTAAAAAATAATGATA
>JBBMJZ010002355.1:0-12006 GCA_037833815.1 Zingiber zerumbet | reverse complement strand
TCTCACTATCAATTCAACTAATTGATATGTTGTAGATAAGAACCTACTATCCAAGGACATTATTATACTTATTCAATCGGCACTGAACTGATACAAATTGAGTCATTTACAATCATCTCATAATTGGTACTAGGGCTAATACTAACAGTTCCTTATGCTCCTAGCGATAAACACTTACATGCCATTCGCATGGTTCATCATAATCAATCTACCTAGGGGTTCAAAGACATGTTCGATATCAAGAGAAATATAGCAGTAATTTTCCCAATAAACTATCTAGGTCTCAAAAGGATAACTCGTTAGTTTCTACTCACTACAACATTTTGTTATATCCCTTATTCATTTTTTTATTTCTTTTTGTTCTCTAAGTGATTACAGGGTGCAACACTTGAAGACAAATACATATGAAATGTTGGGATATTTTGATTTTTTTAAAAAATAAGCTGACATGATTCAATCTGCATCTAGTAACCAAAATGTAGTTTGAGAAATCACCAAGGAAACACTTGTACTAATCAAGTTCCATGAATTATGACTATTTTCAGAGTTATCTACCATCAAAACTAGGTAAAGTGTGGGAAGATCCTAAAACAAGGGCAATACTTAAACTCTTATAATAAAAATATTACTCTCTTCATGCTAACATGGATAGAAAAAGATAGATCACTAAACATACTAGCACCATAAGTAACAATAAACTACATGAAATCTAGAACAAGTGTGCTAGCCTTTTCACATTAAGGAACAAACAATCATAATGTGATGTATAATGCAACTAGAAAAATTTTATTTTATGAAAAGAAATATGTTAAAAACTAATCTAAAACCCAACATATACACATCTCCCTAGACATAAATCTTTCATTACTCTAATGAAAACAAGAAATATAAAATGGAGGAGGTTTTGATATAAGAGAAGTTACCAAGTGGTGAGCTCCAAATTGATTAGACATTCATGTGCTTATGATACATCTGGTCTTTGAATTCCTCCACAACTTTGAATCATATAAAAAGAAAATAGACAAGAAAAATTAACTAGAGGATTTGAGTTATGAAAAAGAAAAGAAACTAAAAATTTAAATGAAGATAAGAAAGAACTTGGGTTGCCTCCCAAGAAGCACTTATTGTAGGTCATTAGCTTGACCTCTTATTTAGCATATCTAAATCGTGCTCTAAGAGGTGTCAGATATTTTAGAACTCTTTTGTCAAGGGTTCTTAGCTTTTCAAAGACTATTCTCTCCTTCAAAGGCTCATTCCATGGTTGGTCCTTCCATGATTACTGTACAAAACATGTTCTGCCACCAACATACTCAAAAAAAATATTGGTTATTAGCTGTAGATATATCAAATACAATCTTACCACCGCCAATCACCGAAAAGAGTGTATCATCAAACATAAAACATATGGGTAGGTGAGGCTCTTCTAGGTCCTTGAGACTTGGAGGTATTTGAATTAGAATAGTTGTACAAACCGCAAGTGCACAGTTACATCGTCAGTAATATAAAGATATTGAACCCACAGGGACTGGTTACAAGCACTAATTATCTCTCACGTAGAATTAGCTAAACAATCGATGGTTGAGAGCTGATTACTAAGGAAAAGGAGTAAAACTAAAATGAGGGAAGAGAAAATAATAGGAAGTGTTGGAGGTCTTGGTTTGGAAAGTATTCCAGGAGTTCGATTTCATTGTGATGTTCACTGATGATATCATGGTTTACCAATTGCCTACCTTCAATTAACAAGCACTTGTAGGATGTTAGTTTTATTATCGATTTTCCCTTGTAATGTCAAACCAGCAATGGAAATTGGGTCAATATCCCTAAGAATTGAATAGGGATGATTCCGATGAAATCTAGAAATGGTTAACCACTATCACTAGGGCACCTCGATCACAAAATTACATTCCTATTAAATGAACTATAGAGATAGAGATAGTAAATATGTGTGATTCCTTACTTTCTTGTGAGAGATTGTTTCTCCTTTCAAGGGAATGTCCTATACATCTGTAAATGGGTTACCCCTGTCATTAGGGTCCCTCGGTCATACGATCTAGGGCATCCCTTCTATGAGATCAACAATCCCTACACAAACGCTCAATCTAACATGACAATAAAGTGTAAACAAATCTCATACATATTAGATCAAATAGATACAAGGAAAGATAATATCATATAAATAAGAAAAAGGGATATTCATGAGTTATTACACCAATACTTGATCACAACTACTCCCTTAATTCTAGAACAATGGATCTACTTCATATCGAACATAAAGGAATCCAAAGACTGTAGAAAGAAAGCATTCAAACCCAACTAGAAGAAAGAGGGAGAAAAAAACTTATCCAATCATGTCGAGTAATCTTTAGATCCGATACTTCGTTTCTGGAGTCGATGGGATGATAGAACCGGCCTCGGATCATCGAACAAAACATGATAATGGCATGGAATGACACCAAGATGATCCTCTCCATGGGAGAGGCTTCCTCCCTTGGAAAAGGGGCAAAGAGCACTTTATATAGTATAAGGCAGGGGCCTAGTACGACCCGTGTCATGACCATGTGAGAACCACACGGCCGAATTTACCTTGGCTTCTGGTTAGGTGATAGGTCGTGTTCTTCTTCAGCTTTGGATGAGTTGCAGTGTACTTCTTCGCCTCTGGATGAGTTGCATGGTTGTGTGGGATCACACGGTCGTATGCTTCTTCACTTCTGGGTAAGTTGCACGGTCGTGTGGTGCTCTGATCCTGGACTGGCCACATGGCCTTGTGGGGTCACACGGCCAGTGTCAATGGCCTCGCTTGCTCTCCAGTTCATTGACAAACATTGTTTCAGCTCTGAAAGCAGCTTCTGCGAATAGAAATATGCACAAAAAGTATATCTCTGACAAAGAAGAGCAATTAAGCTAAAAATATGATAAGGGATATGGAAATGCATAAATCAATCATAAGAAAAGTATGTGAATGTGCGTCAATACATATATAAAGGTATATACAATCTACGTACATCAGCTCTCGTGCCTATAAATTCTAAGCTCCCGAGCCTCCGGCCGGGTCAGTCCTAGATTCCCGAGCCGTCCCACTAGGTTACTAACAAGCATGATCTCGCGTCTACAAATTCTAAGCTCCCGAGCCTTTGGCTAAGTCAGTCTCAGACTCCCGAGTCATTCGACCAGGTCATAATTAAGTAAACATACTCTCGTGTCTACAAATTCTAAGCCCTCGAGCCTCTGGCTGGATTATAAGCGAGCATGCTCTCGCACCTATATTCCAGATTCCCGAGCCTTTGGTCGGATTATAAGCAAACATTCTCTCACGCCTTTATGCCCCGGACTCTCAAATTCCCCCATGAGTTCTAATTATAAAGGGTTTATTTTATTAGCCAACCTGGTTATTCTGCTCGGCATCATTATTTTATCCAAGTTATTATTCAGTTCGGTAATGAATTATGAGAAGCTCACTCAAAGGCCATATTGCCAATATATTAAGGGGTTGCAATCCTCCTGCCTGACCACTCTATTCGGTGTAACATCTCACCCAGCATATTATGTAGCCCGAAGATCCCTTATAAGATTCTTCATTGTCTCATCCTGGTTGTGCTGTTTGATGTTATTATATCACCCAATTTATCAGAAAAAACAATAAATATTTCCAGAAGAGTGACTACGAAACTTATTTTACAAGAAATACAGGTAGTTCTGAAGATACACAAGAAAATAGGTGCAATTTAATAATGCTTTATACATATTTGGGCATTTGAAATTTACTCCCTTTAGCGATTATACAATATGAAAATACACGATAACTCCTCCAGCAGCATGGGAGAGCAATCTTGAAATGTGCTTGGCAAATTTCTTACCGAATTTGTCAGGAGAGTCGAGATATGCCCTCCGTCGGCCTCAAAGTGCTTGTCCTCCCGTCCTTGTACCCTTCTAGCTCAGCCTTTGTAGAGTCCAACTCAGCATGCATCGATGCAAGTAGAGTTTCTTGTGAGACCAATTCCCCTTATTGTTCTAAAATCAACAAGGACGCCAATTCCTTGGCTTGTTCAAGGGATTCAGAAGTATGAGAGGATCTTAGCTCATCTAGCAAGGTAGTTTTTTGAGCTAAGTTGGAAATGACCTTGGCTCGCATAGCGCTTTCCTCTCGAAGCTTAGATTCACTAGTCTGCAACTACACTTCCAGTCTCTTCTTGTCCATGCAGTGAGAATTTGCAACTAATTGGGATTCTTTCAGAGTTTACCACATACTTGAGAGAAGCTCGGCCAGAGCTTTAACTGCTTCTCGAAAGTCAGTTGTTTCAGTGCTTGAAGCAAATGTGGCAGATTCTAGCTCTTCTACTCGTTCTCTCAAAATTTTATTAGCGCGCTCCAAGTCCACAACCAGTTGGCTTAAATGTAGCATAGAGGCGTAAAGCTAAAACAAGAACAACAATTAGATCTTAATTCATAAGGTAGGCCAAGTTAGAAGCTTACAGCAATGCATTTTGAACTTATTCATCTTCGCACACTGACTCCGTGACCCCTTTTAGGTGTCTATTTGCCTTCACCCAAGATTCGCCTAACGAGCTATTCACCTTGGGTATACCATACAAGGAAGAGACAGTGGTCCTAGTCCTTGTTGAGAGGACAAGCCGTATGATTGTTTGAAATACTGATAAGAGAGTTAGACTTTGAAGGAGGAGCGCCAGAAGCCCTTGGTGATTTTGAACGAATAGAGGAAGGTTCTGATATTATCCTGACCGGCCCAAGATCCCGCACGATTGTTGAGAGTGCGGGTATATGACCGACCAGTTTCGTATCATGTGTTTGCTTAGCACTACCTAAGGTGATAGGAGCGCGGGGATGCCGGCCAAGCAGGTAAAGGCGCATGAATCCAAGTTAAAAGATTTTTTTTAAAGAAAAGAGGGTGCGCAACTCCAAGAAAGCAAGAGAGCAAGAAAACAGTAAGTCTGGAATAGCTTCCTGAGTAGGAGGAAGGCAGAAAACTTTGATAGCACTTTGTGTAAACACCAAGATAAAGATGGTAGTGCGTGAGAGACATCACACCGATCGAAATTAGATAAAAAAAAAAAAAAAAAGGAAAGAGAGCGTCTGTTAACCTCCCAAGTAGGAAAGAGGAAAAAGCAAGAGATCACGGCTCTAATAACATGTTAAAATAACGAGCACATAATCACATTGATAGAAACAAAAAAATAGACAATTATTTTTTTTATTTTTGATAATGTTTTCAATAATATATTATGTTAATAATAATAATAAATATAATAAATATGAAAAAAAAAGATAAATATAGTTACGATTACAATCCAAATATCATTAGGCAGTAAGAAATGGATTTCAGATTAATATCTCGAACGGTCTTTATTAAGACCCTCTTTCTAATTTATTTTAAAGCCAAGACTTTCAACTAGCTCTCTCCTATACGTAATTAATTGCCAGGAGGAGGATAGCAACAGCAGAGCTTTAAGCTGGTGACGGGATCACCTGCGCAGCGGCGAGGAGCTCCTGCACCGGCACCAGCGCAGACATCGACGCAGTCATCAACTGTCTTGCAATTGCTGCCTTTATAATAACAAATTTCACCTGCAATTTTTCACGTACGTGCAACTCAATGTTAATTAAACAACATCTCCTCAGTTGAGAAATTTGATGACTAGTAAATGCGTGCGATAAGTACGATCATTACTGGGGGGCTCAGTTACCACTCCATCATCTGTAGATCAAGAAAGGATGCATGACGTAAACATTAGCAATATATAATCAAATATCTTGAGATTCATTAATGGAAAATGTGTATGTGGCTGCGGTACCAGATTTGACGAGCACGAGGGATGAGGATAGAAGAAGGGCGACGATGAGAAGGAGAAAGCAGCACTGCTTGGAAGCCATTTCGCCAATGTTTTTGTGCCTTAATAGCTAGCTAGTTTGATAGATTAATGTTTATGAGTTTGTGATAGATTAATTATATTTATAATGTGTTGGGAGAACACCACAGACTGACAACTAATTTGCTTCCAACTTGGATTTTCATTTTTTAGAAAGAAAATTTAATATAAAAGAACACATTTAGTATTACATTTACTACGTGTCTATTTTTTCCCATCCATATTAGTTTTATTTAA
Source organism: Zingiber zerumbet (assembly GCA_037833815.1). Lineage (NCBI taxonomy): Eukaryota > Viridiplantae > Streptophyta > Magnoliopsida > Zingiberales > Zingiberaceae > Zingiber > Zingiber zerumbet. Next base: position 5,887 of record JBBMJZ010002355.1, on the reverse strand, counting down.
AAAACATATATACTAAACTAACGCGCCTATCTATTATTACTAAACAACTGTACTTGCTAAAGTGAAGAAATTTATCTTAATTGAATGAGATAAAATAATATGGCTAATGATCGGGTGGTGACTCAGTGATGACTCAGGAGGGCCCACCTCTGGGGGAGTTCAGAGCTCTGGTAGGCGTCAAGGTCAAGGTGTGGTCAACTAAGTGACCAGCCGATTGGAAGGCTCTTCATCCCCGATCGGCCGGAAGAGTTCGGTGAGAGATGGCCGAGTTTACAGCGCACAAAGGCGAAGGATGCTCAAGCCAATCGGTCGAGGCGTAGGCATATGAGGTCCAAGAAGCGGCCGACCGGATCAATCGAGGGAAGACTAGTCAGACTAATAGCCGACAAATAAGACAAAAGGGGCACGTGCCTACATCCTTTTGGGAGTCAGTGCCACCGACTAGCGGCGCAGATGGACAGAAAATCGCACGGTAAGACAGAGGATCATACGGAAGAAGCTTCCGCCGCCTCAGCAGAGATGTGCTTGCCTCGTTATGGTAAGATGTCAAGGACCCTTTCTCGATGCTAGCTTTTGGTGAAAGTTTGAGGACGCGTGTCCGCTCGAGAAGCGTGCAGTCTACCCGTCGAAACTCTATATAAGAAGGGAAGCAGTCATCCGCGGAGGTACGCACACTCGTCTACGAGAGCCACTGTTCATTGCATCCTCTTTGTTTTCCTTGCTTGCTGGTGTGTCACTTGAGGGTCGGAGGGTCGTCGCAGAGAACCCCTTCCCGGCTTGGCACTAACGAATTACGGTTGCAGAAGCGGAGGATCACCAGTGAAGACGAAGAACCACTTCAGCGTTATTAGATATATATATATATATATATATATATATATATATATATTACGGGATATACTGAGTGGACTAAGAAGATGACATGATAATCAAAGTCAATGAAGAAGAACATTTCCCCACCTGGCTCTGATTATTTGCCCAATGCTAAGTCTCGCCGGATCAAATTGGTTAGATTCCGAGTCGTGTGAAAAAGGGTCGACCGACCCTTAAGCAGGTCAAACCTAAGGAGTTCGGTGCTTTACTCTTGAGATAGAAAGATACAACATATCTGATTATTCAATGGCCGACCAAGTTTAAGGACGACCAATCTTATAACTCATTCCGCATGAGCCTCTATATGCACGCCCGGTCGATCCTACCGATCACCTCATATTGGTTTCCACATGATGATATGCTTATGTAGCTGGTCGATAATAGAACCGGATGAGTTCATATGGTTGTATTCTTGTACCTTATATAAACAAAGCTAAGATTGTTCCAGCTAGAATTTCAAAGGCATCTTACCTATGAGTTATTATACGCCTGCCAGGCCAAAAGGCCGACCGGACCTAAGGCACTTCAGCTTAAAGAACCAATTGTGCCTCCCAGAACAACTTCATTTCTCCGAGCGGCTCATTATATTCCCAGACGATCAAATAAAGACCGGCAGAGCTTAAGGCACTCGACCTCATACATTTCTCTACGCATGCCAGGCTAAATAAAGGTCTGCCGGACTTAAGGCATTTAGCCTTATACATTTCTCTAGGCTTGCCTGGCCAAATAAAGATCAGTCAGGCTTAAGGCACTTAGCATCATAAATCTCTTCATGCAGGCTCGGCTAGGTAAAAGGTTGGCCGAGTCTAAGGCACTCAACTCCATATTAATTCCCAAATGGATTTCCAGCATGCACAGTTCGTCATATGGCTTCTTGATCAATTTCCAGCCTGTCCAATATATCATATTATTTGCCAAGCAGAATGCTAATACTATGCAAAACATAACTAAGCAATTCAATGCAAGGGCAAGCATAAAGACGACCAGCCTTATTGGCCACCAAGATGTATTCCGCATACACCAAAAAGCAAATAATCCTGATAGCATCCTTCATTACATAACCGATCAGCTTAAGGCATGGTCAGGCATAAAAACAACCGGACTTATAAACCGGCCAGAATAAACTCAGCCAACAGCATCAGCAAAAAATCCTAACAACTTGTCAGAGACTATTCTACTAGAACCTTCTGCAAGGACTATTATGTCTCTCATCAGTCGACCACTTATGACAGCATATTCCTTCAACAACCTCAGTAAATGTATAAACTATAAACGACAAAATAGGTATACATATAGGTGAATAGAAGATTCCTCAGACAATTATTGCATATTATTCAAGTTGTACACCTCTTTTTCCTAATAACCTCTTATACACTTTTCCACCTTATGATCGTGGAGGTTATGAGATATGGTATATAAAGGGAGAGTTATGTCCGTGGGCAAGGTACATGCTCTGAACATCTACAACTTACTCTCGCGCGCGCACTCTGCTGTTCAGCTGTCTAGAGTTGCGCTGACTTGAGCGTCGGAGGTTTTCTCCAAGGACGCCCCCTGATTTCTAGGCATTGATGTTTTGTTAGATCATCTTCATGTGTATAGGATCGCAAAGAAGATTTTCCATGGAGTAAAAAGTTTTCTACCAATCAACTCTCAAACCATCGCATCCAGCACACCATCTCTATAGCTTTCAGACAGGATCAAGAAAGGATGCATCATTACTGGAGGCCTCAGTTACCACTCCATCATCTGTAGATCAAGAAAGGATGCATGACGTAAACATTCGCAACATATAATCAAATATCTTGAGATTCATTAATCGCAAATGTGTATGTGGCTGCATTACCAGATTTGACGAGCACGAGGGATGAGGATAGAAGAAGGGCGACGACGAGAAGTAGAAATCAGCACTGCTTGGAAGTCATTTCACCAATGTTTTTGTGTCTTAATAGCTAGCTAGTTTGATAGATTAACGCTTATGAGTTTGTGATGATTAATTATATTTTATAATGTGGGGGAGAACGCCACCAGACTGACAACTAATTTGCTTTCAATTTGGATTTTCAGTTTTTAGAAATAAAATTTAAGGTAAAAGAACACATTAATATATGTTAACAATAGCCAGAAGATCATGTGTTAGAAAAACTGGACAAAATCAAACCATTCCTTTATTTCTTTTCAGATTAATATTCACTTTTCCACAGAGGAATTGAACAACATCTTAGAAAAGGATTCGGCATATCCCTTCTCTCAAATTTATTTAACAAGAAGCTAGCCATTAATTATTAATCAGTTGGGCAACAGCAGAGATGATCATTGCAGCTAGGAGCCTTCAATTGAGTAGCATCGCACACAACGATGCAGTCTTCAATTACGTTGCAAAAGCTTTCTTCTAAGCAAACTTGGCCTGCAAATTAAATTTCACGTTCATAGTGCAACTCAGCATGGATTAGATTAAACAATATCGATCTACTTTTAATTAGTTTAGAAATTAATCTAATAACCAATCAATGCATGCGCTACACGTACCAGCAATTTGGTCATTAGGGACAATATCAGATTTGGCGACAACGAAGGAGGAGAGAAGGAGGGCGACGATGAGAAGGAGAAAACAGTAGTGCTTGGAAGCCATTTCCTTTCCTGAACAAGCCAAGGTTTTTGTTTCTTAAAAACTAGTTCGATCGGTAGAATATTTAAAAGATTGTGATAATCTGTTATATTTATAGTGCGGGGGAGGAAATCTTAAACGGAATCTTCTTCAGCTTTTATTGTGCCTTAAAAATCTTTCAATTTGGATTTTTTATTTTTTAAAAAATAAAATTTAATGTAAACGAACATACAAGTACAATTAACATGATTATTTTTTATTAAATGAAATTTTATTGTGCATTAACTCACCTTATCTCCTATTAATAATTTGGATATACATGGAATCCAAAGATTTTATCAAGAAATATTATGCATTCTACTATTTATAGCTCGGGGAGGAAATCTTTAACGGAATCTTCCAATTTGAATTTTTCATATTTTTTAAAGTAATTTTTTAAAAAAAAAAAAAAGGGAACATACGATTAATCTGATTATTTTTTTCATCCACATTCTAATTTTAACTTTATATATATCTATATATATTTTTTAAAAAAATAGTAAACTAATGCACATATTATTTAACTATAAGAGATCTCACGAGATTTACTGCTCATGTTCACTCACCTTACCTTCTATTAATGATTTAGATACATATGAAATCCATAGATTTTGTTAATAAATGTTATGTCTTCTACTATTTATAGTGCGGGGAGGAAATTTTAAACGGAATCTTTCCATTTTTGTGTGCCTGGATATCATTCTATATCAAACCCCATATGATTCTTCTATATTAGGTCCAACATAAAAAAATTTACTGATTCTTTTATTATATTTTAACACCTCTGAAAAGTCTAAATAAACAATGGATAGTATATTTGAACTCCTTGCAACTCTAGAAATCCATAGAAACTAAAATGGATACAATAGGAGCTCTCTAGGTCTAATCGTCGGGCGTGCGACTTTCTTGTTCTGTTAGAATCACCGTCAGTTGGCCCTCCGCGATCATTCCGATTTCGCCCCGAGCTACATTGCTTCGGTTCTCCTCCTTCCGAGCTGATGGTCGAGCTCGCTCAGTTGCAACCTGGGTGGGACTTGCGTTACCTCTTCGCCGAATTTAGCATTGGCGTTGCTCGGCTACCAGTCTTTCTTTTTCTCCCCGCCTGTCTGGTTGGCGCCGATCAGGAGCGTAGCCAGGATTTAAAATTATCTGGGGCTGATTGTTGGCATTGGTGTTTCAGCGACAATGGTTGCGCTGAGTCATGATGACAAGGCGGACTCAACGTCGCTTGTGGCAGGGAGAGCAGCGATGACAAAACTATCAACTGTGATAGCAATGAATGTGATTTCGTGATAGTTAGGGAGGAATGTAGTGACGGCAGGGGCACGACTATGACTGCGACAATATCCCATAGATATAGAGCGCTAATAAGGAGAAGGTTTGCTGCGGTTGTGCTAGTCAAGTCGCTGCTAGATGCATGCGAGAAGGGACAAAGAAGGCAGTGACACTGGCTGCTTGTGCGATAGATATAGCAGTATATGTAGGGAGGTGAAGCAGCAAATAAGGGAAAATTTAGGTTTAATTAAAATTTTTGACAATTTAATAGGAAAATAATAAGGACTGAAATGAAATTACTATAGATTATATGTACTAAAATAAAATGAGGATGGGGCTGAATAAAATTTTACTAATAAATTTTTAAAAATAGGTGGGGTTGGAGCCCACCCTAGCCCAAGGGTGGCTCCGCCCCTGGCGCCGATGATCCCGGTTGGGAGATGGTGAACGGCGGCGATATCCTAGAGGAGCCAGTCGGCTTGCAACTGGTCTTAAGTCATAGTAATCCCGAGTGTTGTGTATCGTCGATTGATAAAAGGAGCAGAATAACGGTGTCCATGATCTGCCTTTCGCAGCTTTTGGCCGATCTTCTGCCACATGCTGCAAAGGAAGGGCTCGGGGCTCCTGGTGCGGCTGTGCTGCTCCCGCTCGAATAACTTTGGTGGTTAATGGCTACTGGTCGGCCGTTGTTCATGGGCGGTAGTAGGTTCAACGGGTACCTCCTTCCTTCGTGTCGCTTGGGTTCACTTCAAACCTATGTGAATAAGATTGGTGTACTTAGGTAAAAATTTAAACCGGAAGGTATTTTCACTAAAAGCTCATTGCAACCAAGCTTCAGGACATATTTTTGTTTTCGACCGAAATGATTTGAATTTGTGGGGGATTGTTGAATTTTGTTTTAAAAATTATTTTCTTTTGAAAATTCAAATTATTTCTTTGTTTTTGGTAATGCATATGTGTATGCATTTAGTCCCACATTGCTAAGCAAAGAAGGTTGGAATGACCTTATATATGGAGTCATTCCATCCTTGCTTAGCAAAGTTGGGTGGACCTACACGCATGCGCGGGTCAAGCCCAAATCAAGTGGGTTCGGGG
>JBBMJZ010002346.1:0-12006 GCA_037833815.1 Zingiber zerumbet | reverse complement strand
TTCTCCGAAGGCTTCGTTCGTGTGACAAACGAAGGACGTGTTCATGTGGATACCATAGAGGAGCAGCCGCTTGATCGCGCTGAGATCTGCATCTAAAGAAAAGTTACTGTCGGGATTGCGAAGGGCACGCTACAAAGGTACAAATCTCATCAAACTTAGTATATGTATTTTTATCCTTCGCATGGATCTTCTAGAAAGGATCTAGTTAAATTTTCCGCTGTGCTTTTCGCGTGTTTAGTGCATTGGATCCCTATAAGTGGGTACTATAGCTAAATTAACTTCCGAACTAACAAAATTTTCAAAACTTCAAGAATCTACAGTCTACTTTCCTTTTCCTTTATTGATCCTCTTTCTCTTCTTGCTTGAACCTTAAGATCTATATGCTAGGTGTGCACTTTCAGGTGTCTCAAGCCTCAGTCTCTCCCTTATGTTTCCTTTTCTAGTATATTGCATGGTTACCAACTTCGTAAACAGTGTGGTCGTGTCGACCTTTTCATTTGAGGTGAATCGGTCTGTCAATTGTTTAGAAAACTCCTAGCATCTTCTCCCTCAGTTATCGAGCCCCTTATTGGTGTCGGTATGGAAAGCTTTATGATACTCAAACACATGCGATTTGATTTCTCCCATAGCTGAAATTCAGTCATCTACTCTATAGTGCTAGCACGGGTCAAAGGTGCGGGATGATCATTTTTTAATGCATAATCTAAGTACATGCAACCTAAGACTACGGTCACGTATTCTTTCCATTCAGAAAAATTTGAACCAGCTAGTGTTGGAATGTTATTAATACTGATAGTTACATGTTGCACTAAAATTTAAGAGAGACATTTATTTAAGTTCACGATTTAACTAAAATCAAGAACATATAAGTAATATATAAAATTATGCAAATAAAATAAAATTTTTAAATGCATATAAATGGGCTCTTTATGAGATACCAAGTACAACATAATGTGTCTTCCTTTGAGCCCACACATTATTTGTTAGTGATACTCTTTAATATAACTCAAACTTTAATTGGTCACACAATATATCTTCCTTTAGGTCGACCCATTGTGCGCATAATATGATATTCTATATGAGTTATATTTTTGTTCATAGCTCACAACAACCTTAATCGGCCACATAATATGTCTTCCTTTGGGCTGACATATTTTGTGCATGATCTGAACAAAATAATATTTTGTTCTATAGTTGTAAGCTACCTTATCCATATATCTGGCATAAAAGTAACCTTCTTTTAGGCTGATTACTTTTAGCATAGATATACGTTTATCAACATAAAATGCACTAAACATACCTAAGGTGTCTTCCTTTGGGTCGACACATTAGTTCAACTTAGTAACACGTTATGTGTATAGACTCAAGAAAATTCTAGGAACTTAATTCGAACAGAAATTACTTAATCAGCCTTAACAACTTTAAATTACACTTATCAATCGATTGATACCATATGACAGTCGATTGGTTTTATCCAATCAATTATCATAATCAATTTAAAAGTCTACTATATATCTACCTGACCATATATAGAACTCTCTTTTAAGAAATTAAAAATTTTCTTTAAGGTCTATAATTAAATAATATTATTTAATACTATTTAATTTCTTAATTATTTCTGTATTTTAAAAAATATTTAATGTAATGTTTTTTTCAATTAAATCAAGTTTTTTTTAAATGGAACAGTAAGTTAGTGTAAAAAAAAAATGAAAAAACACACGTAATTTATTAAAAAAAAATCTCAATCGAACTTAATCGATTAAAATTGATATAGTCTTTAAGACTATTAATTAATTAAATTTTTTAATAATTTCTGTTCAAAATTTTAGACTCATTAATCGATTACTCAACTAAAATAATTGATTGAACCATCATAATTTTACCTAAAATTAGGTTAAACAGTGACGATTTTCGTCGTTCCTTATATTCTTAATAAAAATATGAAAAATTTGAATAATAAGTCTATCCTAGTTTTCTCTTATATGATTTTCAACAATTAAAATTTATATTAATTAGGAAAAACTTGATCTACCATATAAATAATAAATCGATGAAAAACTTAAACTTTATTGCCAATGAATACGATGAAACAGAAACTTGACTCTGATACTAATTGATAATTCTTGTAAAACCTAAGCTACATGAATTCAAATAACCGTATAAGAATTTACATATAGGAAATACAAGAACAAATGAGCATGGATCTTCGTTTCATCAATTAAACATGACATAAGAAAAATAAAAGGAACATGATTGAAGAGTCATATCCTTGTCTTTAGCGTCATCCAGAAATAATCCATGTGGAAGAAAATGCAGCATAAAGAAAAGGAAGGTCTTCCAAAGGGCTTAGGGGTGACGACACCGAAAAATTTTAAGTCAATAGGAACCAAAAGCTCTGTCAAGACTATTCCCTGAGCTCTTGGGGACCGACCCTATATATAGTGGACGTCTATTATCAGTTCATAGATAATAATAGATGTGGGACTATAAGTCTATATATATACTGAACATCTATTATCAGCATATAGATGATAATATATGCGGAACTAAAGGTTCTACACATACAAAGTCTACATCCAACAACCAAACCCAATAAACTAAGTTAGATCAGTTTAAAGGGTTCAAATCATATTTACATATAGAACTTATAAATAAATTCACGTAATATGGATAATTATATCTACGAGGTCTGTCTAATCTATGGTACCGATTGAGAGAAGATGATCCGACTAGACTAGCTCGACCTTTTGATCCTTCTGAAACTTTAGACCCATATCTGTACCGATCTGTTGATTCCTGAGCCCACTAAAAAGCTCTTTTCTATTCCGCATATCACATATCTTCCACAATTTTTACTTATAGAATAAGGGCATTTAGAGTCCGAAAATGATATTCTTTAGATTTTTGCTCAATTAATAATTTACCATCAACGCTAGTGAAAGCGTTGGTAGTAAGTGGCAAGCGGTAAGCGTCGTTATTTAAGAAATTCCTAATTAAAGATGGGCAGATCGATGATTTAGATAAGCGGTAAACGTCGTTATTTAATAAATTCAAAAAATTAAAGGCGACGCTTAATAAAAGAGCGTGTTTCTTTTGCGTGGAGTTGGACGGCAGAAAGTAAAGTAGGAATAGATGAATTGCAAGACTGATTTCAAAAAACTATTTGGAGAGGAATTACACGTACTTTTTTCATTATATCTACGGCACTGTTTTTATTTTTACCGTTGGTCTAGTTTTTTCTGCACAAATATTATATACATTACACAACTAAGTCCACTCATTTTTTTTTCTCTCAATACCAATCAAACTGTAATTAATTTAGTTCGATCGAGACGTTGTACTGGAGGTTGTCGTCACTGTCGTGGTCGTCGTCGCCGACGATGTTCTCGGCGTCATCATTTGCTTCACCAGTACTGTGGGAATCGAGCTCTTCCGCCTCCAATTTTCTTCCTTCACCAGCTCCCCGGCGAACCACTCCAGCTTCTCGGCCTTGGTTTGCTCCGAGATCTTCTTCCCTCTGAATAGCAGCGAGTCGACGTTCCTCTGCGACAAAATCTCATCGATTTCTTCCATCAATTTACTCGAATCGGCTGCTCTCGGCGTGCTGTTTCCGGAGATGAATCCATTTGCCTGGAGAAAAAAATGTTTTCCCGAGAATGTAAGTCGCTTGTTTGGTACAGGATCTGATCGCTCAATTTTGATGTTCGAAATTTAGTACCTGGATTCGAACGTAGTTGCTTGTTCTGATCTCTCCAAATGCCATTGACACTGCTTGATCCACCTGATGAGAATAGAGACTGAATTAGGATCGTTGCATGATCGGGAATTGGAAAAGTTATCGGCGGTTCCGTACCATATCAGCGGCACCTTCGACGGCGACCCTGACGATCTGCGCCTTTCCAGTTGCGGAAGCGCCACCCGAAGCCCCGATCGACACCACCATGAGGTCCTCGACTCCGACCGCGAAGGGAAACTCCTGCTTGTTGTGAAGCACGTGAGTAATGGCGGCCGCCGCGGGATTGGCCACCGCCACCCCTCCACCCACTGCCGACACCCGTGTGCGTCCATCGACCGACCGCAGCTCGACAGCGTCCTCGCAGGTGGCTGCGCACACATCCCTGATGAAGAAGTCGTACGCGTCCGCCTCCACGGCGTCTGCCCTCGAGAAGACGAAGGGCGATCCTGTGGCTAGGTCGTGACAGGGGATCAGGACCGGCTTCAGCGTGTCCCTCAGGGACGCATCCCCAAAGATCTTCCGCAGTAAACCACCCGATCGGCCGAATAACCCCCGGAAGATGCCCCTCCTCTTGGAACCGAAGCCCCCTCTGCTTCGGCGGCGGCTCTCGGCGAGGAGGAGCTGCAGAGCTTCTGCGGCGGAGAAGAGGGGGCGGCCGTCGTGGCCCCTCGTGAAGAGCATCGCAACGAGGACACCGCCGGCGCCGGACCCCGCGGCGAGATCGAAGAAGTCGGCGACGCTGGCTGAGGCGTCGCCGGTGCGGCGGCGGAGGGTGGATTCCATTCGGGTGAGAGCGGCCGCTGCTAGGAGGACATCGGAGGCGTTCCCGCCCCCGTCGATCGACAGGATACGGACTCTTCCGGCCGCAGCGCTGCGCGGAACCACCGGAGTCCATGGAGAAGCGTCGGCGGAGGAGCAGAGGGGGAAGAGGAACTTGCTCTCCAGGATGGAGAAGATCTCGCAGCTCAGCTTGTCGTCGGCAATGAACGCCATCCTTTCAAGTAAACGAGACGCGAGAAGAGACGGACGGAGGACTTGGCGAAAGGCTGCCCGCCCAAGTCCTCTTAAATAGCCCGTTCGGCGCAGCACCCGTACTCCTACGCGAGAGGCGACGAGGACCGTCGAATTCGCGATGAGCCGCTGCAAACGCGGGAGCAGGAAGAGGAACGAGGTCCAGGGAAGGTGAGAGGAAAGAGGGCTCGCGAGTCGGCGGGCGAGGAATTGATGCGAGGTGTTCGCACGTGTGGAAGGACCCGCCCGTGATGCCACCGACGTCCTCGGCGGGGAGGCCACAGCGATCCAACGGACCAGATTGAAAGGATCACAGGCAGGTGTCTGGTGGACAGGAGACACGCCAAGGAGGTTGCGCCACGTCGCCTCGCGCTGCTCTACCGGTCCAAGGGAAAACGACAAACTACGGAGGTCGATGAGGTACAGCTCGCCTTCTCTAAGGTAAAATTCTAGTTAATGACTTACTTAAATCATGATCAATGAATTATAAAGTGTTGACAACATTTGTTTAATATGATTGGCAATCAATCATATTATTTGGTGTTAGGCTCAATCTATTGTTTATAAGGTCTTCACTTCTTTCAGGGTTGATGGGGAGCAAAGCAAGAATAATTTTAGTGTGATGATGTCCTAACCAATATTTAATCTCCGTCCATCTTATCCCAAAAGGTAATTAATATGAACAACGTCCTTCCTGAATCCATTGGTTCCCTAACAAGAAGATCGTCCTTTGCTTATGCAAAAAATGATCCCTAGAATACTTTTCTTTCCATGTCTTTCATCTTCTTTGGTGCATTAATTAAGCATGTGTCATGAGGATTAGGTTTTAGATGATTAGTTTAGAGTTCCGGAAGGTCAGTGTGTCAGATAGGTGAAGAGTTGCTAGAAAACACAGCTTGATTATTGAAAAACAATGAGGCAGGGGCCTGTTGGAGCTAACCACTTTATACCTTGTTTGGAAAAATTTCCTTCATGTTGGAAAGCATTATCTAATTGCAAAAAGATGGTCAGTTTGTGATTAATCCACTCCTTTGTCAGGTTTACATAATATAATTCATTTTCTGAAAACTGCGTAAAATCATAGTTCATGAGTCCATTGTTTGTCAGTGGTATGAATTAGTTAAGTATCTGCTTTGCATAGTATTTCTTCCTTCAGCAGAAAAAAGTGGGTAATTTCAGTATCGATGAGTTGTCAAACTTAACGTAATGTCACAAGCTGAGGTATCTATGTGCTTTACAGTGATCAAATAAATAAACCACTACGAATGAAGAAGATAGCTAAGTTCTCCTTAATCAGGGACAATCATTCATATTCTAGGAATGTTTATTTAACATTGCACACCGTTCCCTCTTATGTTTAAGCAAAGTTCATAAATGAAAAAGGCATCTTCTAGTGATTATTTGCATAATAAACTTAGCTTCAAGGTGAAGCACTTTAGGATTCAGGTACTGAATCCAAAATTGAGTGGAAAGTAAAAGAAAAACCAAAAACTGGACATGACATTCCATCTGTATTATTATAATTGGCATGTTAGTTGCACACAAAAGCTCTTTTTCTCCAATCATTGTGCTCATGTCCTTGGCGATATGGCCCATGGTTGCCATCATCATTAACTCTTTAGCATTGCCTTCGAGTGAAAGTGATGACATACTAATGCACGTAAAATTTGATGTAACATATGTTTAATGTTCATCTAGTCTTTACTGGAATTATCGCAGAATGTTCGATGCTGAGTTCAAGGACCATGGCCATGCTGAAGTACGGCCAATGAGCATCCACCAAATAACCTTGTAGTCTTACGTGGGCATAACTACCGCTACTGCAAGTAGAAGTGATTTAACCATTTTTCTTGTCAACTTCAAACTTTAACAAGTTGCAGTAGCAAGTGAACATTGGGGCCTGAGAGGCCCAGCATCCACACTTTTTGCTGGCATTAAAGTTCAAGCTTCAATGCAGCATTTATATTACCTCTCTTTCTAATATGTTTCTCCTCAGTTGATGGATTTACTGAGCTTGAATTATATAGCTGAGACAAATTGCCTAAATTATATTTACAGCTATGAATAGTGCTTCTATCAAATCTTTCTGCAGCTTTTCTATCTATTTTTGCATTTTAAAACTCAGCAGTATCATTCTAAACTTCCAAATATGAAAGATCAACATTACGTTGGCCAGTTCAATCTGCTAGTTAACTATCATATTATTTGTAGAAATATTCATTGCTCACTCCAACTTCAGTAATTGGTGCCGTGTGAATTCGTGACTCAAAGAAAGGCAAGCCTTAACTCCTGCAAATTGGGTATATTTCTGAATCATGATTAGTGTCATACCAAGCCTATAATGAAGTCATGGCCTGAGAAACTTATGAACGACTTAAATTTCAATGGAGTTTTACCTAAAGAGTAGAGTAGTATCTTGTCACTCCTAAAGATGTCATCATGCTCTATTATTAGGTACAATAATTTTCAGAAATGTCTGTCTTTTCTATATCTCTGCACAGTAACTTTCTTTGACCCTTATGACCGACACTCATGATCTTCTGTTCCAACAGGGCCCCTTTCAGAATAAGCTTGATCTATTTTAAAGACCCATGGCAGCCTTCAAGAAAGGAAGAAAGTAGGTGAGACTAACACATCGCCTACACGGGTGTTTGAATAGCCTTGATTGTAGTGGATCACACCTCCCCCCTCCCCCTCTCTCTCTCTCTCTCTCCTACAACCAAGATTTTGAAGATTTTCCCCCACTTGCTATCTCAGCTATCATGATTTACCTCTCTCGTGATAACTGGGGTCGGGTGCGGCGGGGCGTTGGAGCACGATTTCACCTTTTGCCACAAGATTTTGGAGATTTTCCTCTTAAATGTGGCCACCGGCTGACTGTTAGCTCTCACTTTTGTGCTGCATTCCACTGTGACAAACTTGACGGTGGTAATGGTTGATATCAGCCCTTCAAGTTGCCTGTCATTGTAGTAACAAATTGCGTCCTATATTGGTTGGTGATTGCCTGCTGCAACAATTAGATTCTGTTTTGGTTTCGTTTTCAGGAAAAAAAAAAAAGAATTCTGATTTGACATGTAACAGTGGCATTCCAGGTCCACGGTGACACCTGTGCAGATCATCAATGATTGAAGTAGTTATCTTCACCCTTGAACAAAATCAGAAATCCAAATGGTGAACGGTCAGAGTTGCTTGATTGAGATTTGCATTGCATGGCATCTCTGATTGGTCTTGTCACAGGAGAAAGGACAGCAGAATTCTGATCAATTCTCAAACAGGAACTTACAGATCCCTACAAGGTACATGTTTATTCATGAAACCATGACTTGGAAGTGTTTTCGCAAGTTGAAGGACTTCAGACAAGGATAAGATCGCTTTAGAAAAGAAATTTCTGATAATTGCATAAGCCTTTAGGAATAGATTGCATTTTCTGTATATTTGAATGCCTTTTACACTGCTTTAATCTTCAATTAACTCATAGATCAAGTTAGTCGACTATACTTAATTCCTTCAGGAAGAGATTATTCTAAAGAAATGAAAATTGTTGTTTGTGTTCAATCAATATCAAAATGAATGCTCCTACCCAAATAAAACAAATTGAATGAATGGATGAGTGTTTTTTGTTTTTAAAGGAAGAGATTAAAGTGAGAACACTGCAGTCCATCCTTGAGTTGATAACAATAAAGAACATGATCCTAAAGAAAGGTGTAGGAAATATAGAGAAGAAATTTGTTGTCTAATAATCTCATGCATCACAAAGAATTATTAAGAACGCATAAATTTTTTTTCACTCGAGTGGAATGATTAAGATTTTATTTTTTTTAACATGCATGTGCATTCGCATGAACTTACCATAATACTAGCGCATGTATCTAAGAAATGGTCAAAGGTCAATGTTCCTTTTCCAATCAGTTTCCCTTAAACTTAGACCTGAACTCATGTCAAGCTTCTTCTTGAGTTCTTTGAAAACTTCAGAATTCAGGGCATCCCAAGGACATCTGAAACCTGATCTCCAGTGTTGCAATGCTTGATCGACACTTCAGATTCTTAGCTAAGTCTTGAATAAAGTGGTATTTGATCCTAATGTATTTGTTCCTTGCATGAAAATTACATTTTCACTGAGTTCTATAGTAATATAAGAGCAAATAAACATAATATACTAAACTAAGATGCATGCCTCTGTATGACACTACAAAATACCATATAGTTTAATCTTAAATTTGTTTTTCAATAACCTTGAGTTGATTAAAACAACTCTTTTATAATATTCTTCAACACCTGCAAACTCGATGTATTATTTATAGGGAATCAAATTCACCTCGCTTAAGTCTTAATGTCGTCCTTGGGACTATGGTACCGTAGTAGGATATTCAGATTGTCACTTAGACACTCACAATTTGATCCCTAGCTATGACTTACTTATAAAAAAAAAATTCTCCAAATAAAGCGCACAACCAAAGAATGTCAAGTTTCTGGACTGTTCATCGCACGTGCATTTCAATTTACCTTAATCGCCAATAAAAAAAATTTTATAAAACCAAATAGATCACCTTTAAAAATAGTTGACTAAATGAATTTATCAATTTTTTTTTAAGCCTTAACGTCGTACAACTTGCCTTCACACTTGCCACAATTATAAAGAATAATATCACATGCCTTCTTAGTGCTAGTGAATTCCTAAGAAAAAAATTGTTTCATTAATAACTTGATGGAGTACTCTCTTTTGACTTGGCACGAGTTGGCATCACGAATTGGCATTAAGTATTGATTTAGTTTACATTGATTAATTCTAGGATGATGAATCTAACTTTATAAAAAAAAATTATCAACTATGAAGATAAATTAAAAAGTACTCGCACGATGATTTATCAATCTAACTTTCTTAAATCAACTATTTATTAAAAAAACCATCTATTAATTACTAGTTGAGACTCAATCATTAGATGTTTAAAAAATTAAAAAAGTGATCTACCGTTCACCACGGACGGTCCATCATTTCCCCTCTTTCGATGCTATTTTAATGAAGCTAATTGTTGTAGGAACTAAGTTAATTGATTATGGATAATCATTCTCAATAATCTCCTTGAAAACATTCGGTCAAATAGAGTGCCCTTTTCCCTCTTTCGATGTTCTTTCAATAAAATTAATTGCTTTGACTATGCTAATTGAGTGTTGTTTCTTTCTAATCAATCTTAATAATCTCTCAGGGATTGGTCCAGACTGGAATGAATCCAGAGGCTTGGAATTCTTCAATATTTTTTTTTATTTTATTTTAAAATATATTATATATATTTTTAAGATTTAAAATTTTAAAATTTAGAAGTTAGATTATAACATATTTGAGCTAATAAAATTTTTTCCCTCTAAGATTTAGACTTTCCATTTGAATTATAGTGTTCTAGATAAAAAAATTTAGGGGTTCAGTTATAATAAATTTAAGTTAATAAGTTTATTTTAGGTTCAGACTTGCCTTTTGAACGGTCCACATATATCATTACTCGATATGGCGTATAAATTAAATCTTAAAAAAATTAAAAAAATTGAAATGCATGTATCCGGACGGTACATATTCATATATAATTCACTATATATGATGTGAATATGGGTTAGGGGCATATGAGGAATTAAAGGAGGAAGGAGGGGCAATTTGGTAAAAGCACTGTCTAGGGTTTTAAGAGGGAGGACACTATAGCATGCAAAGGGGCTGCGACATTTTCTCCTTCTTTTTTCTGGCTTCCGCCGCCACCACGGCGCAGGGGAGGCACAGCCGTCGTCGCTTCCTTATCGTCACTGGCGAGCCACCTCCCTCCTCCACGGGTATTTGGGAGTCAAGGGACCGAGACACACCCATAGCCGATTGACACAGCTCCTCGATCAGGTACGTTATAGGTTCCGCTCTCTTTTTACGGTTATAGGAGATGTTATAGCTCCCTGATAAAAAAGTAAGATCTTAATTCCTTGATCAAAGACTAGGGCCTTCGATTTTTGATCGGACATTTGGGACCCAGCTCCCCAATCAGACATTAGTGACACAGCTCCCCGCTCATACACTATGGACACAACTCCCTGATCAGTGACTCGCAGTACAACTTCCCGATTAGGATCTAAGGACCTCGTTCTTTGATTATATGCTAAGGGTCTTACTCTCCGATCAGGGATTAGGGGCTCAACTCCTCGATCAGGTATGTTATAGGATCTGCATCCTTCGCCATGAGGCTCTGCATCCTCTTGCTGCTATAGGCTCTGCACCCTCTTCCTGCTACAGGCTCTGCACCCTTCACTATGAGACTCTGCATCCTCTTACTACTACAGGCTCTGCACCATTCACACAGGGGCTTAGCATCCTCTTACTGCTATAGGCGCTTCACTCTATTATTATTATATGTTCTGCATCCTCCACCTGTTTTGCAGCCTCTTACATCTACAGGTGTGCTCCCTTCACCCACGGTGCTCTGCTTCCTTCTATGGCTATGAACTCTGATCCCTTATATCGGCTTCACGCCCTTTATCTTTTCCCCTCGCTTCACGGGTATTCGGGAGTTGAGGGACCGAGACAAATCCTCAGTCGGTTGACAGCACTTGGTGATCAGGTATGATAAAGGCTTTATTCCCTCATATTGTTACAAGCTCCGCTTCTATGGGCTTCAAGGCTTATCCTCCCCCGTTCAGGGTCGAGCTATTGCCATTGGTCTCAACCCAGAGTATCACCACCGATCTCAGATCGGAGTATCGTTAACTATCTCTCGGTCGGGCTTTCAGACCAATTCTCGGTCGGGCTTCCAGACCAATTCTCGGTCGGGCTTCTAGACCAATTCTCGATCGAGCTTCTAGACCAATTCTCGATCGAGCTTCCAGACCAATTCCTGGTCAGGTCTCCAAATCAAGTCCTGATTAGACCTCTAGATCAATTACTGGTTAGGCCTCCAAATTGTTTCTTTGTCAGGCCTTCAAATTGTTTCTTGATCAGATCTCCAGATCAATTCCTGATCATACCTCCAAATTAAGTCCTGGTCAAACCTCCAGATCAATTCTTGGTCAGCTCTCCAGATCAAGTACTGGTCAGACCTCCGGATCACCTCCGGTCGGGATTCCAGACTCTTGCGTTAGTGCAAGTTATAAGTGAGCATGATCTCACGCACAACGACCTCTCGGTCGGTGTCCCAAACTCTCGCTTTAGTGTGAGTTATAAGTGAGCATACTCTCACGCCTCCAGACTCTCGCCCCCAGTGGGAGTTATAAGTGAGCATGCTCTCACGCTCAAG
>JBBMJZ010002337.1:0-12007 GCA_037833815.1 Zingiber zerumbet | reverse complement strand
CTTGCCGAGACGTTACAGTCGGATCCTGCAACGCGTTCCTTCCGGGGAACAACCTAGCATTAGCACAATAGTTTAATAAATTCATTCATAATATTTGCCATAGTTTTGACGCTGGCTGGCAACCTAACGCAACCTTCCTTCTTTATCCGGACTTGGGACCGGCTATGACCGGTCATCATGGGCAGAGTTGAAACAAAAGTTTATATTCTCAAAAAAAATTCAACAGTCAAAAATTGACACATAAAGACAATATTAATGGTACGATATGATCCCTGCATAAAGGAAGAGATTACAACGATTCACATCCTTATAATTTTGACTTATAATTGATAACGATTATTTTCTAATACTAATAAAGAACAATTAAGTTCCTTCCAAAAACAATAATCAAGCAACTAAAAATCTTGATCACCAATAAAGTAAGAGATCACTTGAGTCAACCATATAATCCATTATACGAAAGATTTAATAGTAATCTATATCTAGTATTTTACATAAAATATTTTTCAAAATATAATATAATGTAATTAATAATTCTAGATCAAATATTTTTCAAAAAAAATGTAATATTAGTTATAAAATTACTAAAAATACAACATAGCATGCTGCGTATCCACGAAACACGTGCACCAAATGTCCGTCCAAGCAGAGCTTAATTTGAGGTCAAATGTGTAATTTAAACCGACCGCATCTTTTCCTGCTATTCGCGGCCATAAAGTGAACCCCCAACAGATGATACGTGGTAAAAGCCAAATCGCACCAATGATTACTAGGTCAGTTTCAAATATTTTTGTACCGTTACGATATCCGACCGTTGCCCAATTTTAAAATCCCTCTCGCCTACGGTCTCTCAGCCGTCCATCTTGTTCCCAATCAACGCCCCTGATCCTTCATCTCCTTCCGGTTCCATTGCTTCGGTGATCACTGTTACAAAAAGGCCAAGCTCACGCAAAACCCTAGCTCATTAATCTTCCGATAGCTAGATCGATCAAAGAAACGTTTTGCTCCATTCAATGCTCTAATTTCTTTGTCCGCTTTGAGATCTTGGGATTGGATAATGCCGGTTTCCACCCGGGGGCAAATCTCGGCGTGCCGCGATGGGTTGGCATCGGCATGTCAAGATCGGGAGGGGCAGCCGGAGAGGGCGCGGCTCCTCCGAGATCCGCACCGCGGCCTCCGCGACAAGCTGAGGGCGCTCACCCTCATGTACGAGCAGCAGAGAAGCCATGCGGCCTCAAGGACGACGGGTAGCACAATCGAGACACGCGTCCTCGCTTCCCACCACCCCAGCGTGGAGCTGGTGGACTCCGGTCGTCGCAGGTGGAAGCTGGAGAATGAAATACCTCATGAGCCAGAGGATCGAGAGCCGATCAGACCGGAGATCAAGAACCACATTGTGTTCCCGGAATCTGAGGCCGCGAAGGAGAACCGCGAGGCCCGTGACCAGAACAGGATCATCATGTTCTCGTCTTCCAGTCCCAACAAGGTGACAGAAGTGACCTCAGGCGCCGAGGAGGTGGCAGCCAGGAAGCTCTCACTGCGGGAGTTGATCAGCGCCGGTATGCAATCGGAAGGGAGGATCGAGAGAGGCAAGACAGGGTATGGGGTGGCGACGGCAGTGGAGACAGGGAGCCAGGAAAGCAGGGGGAACCAATTTAAGACTGAGGAGAGTAGGGAGGGTGGAGGGAACCGGATCAATGTCTTCGTCCGGCTTAGACCAATGGCAAAGAAGGAGAAGGATGCTGGCTCACGGTGCTGTGTCAAGATCGTGAACAGGAAAGATGTTTACTTGACTGAGTTTGCATCTGAGACAGATTATCTCCGTCTGAAGAGGGTCCGAGGACGACATTTCTGCTTTGACGCCTCATTTCCGGACTCAACTTCGCAGCAAGAAGTCTACACCACTACGTAAAACCTCATTGTTCTAAAATATAACTGCTTATTTACCTCAAATTTTTCTATAGTTATTTCACATGTCTGAAGCATGATTCTTATCTTGTTCAGAAAACAGTTTATTATGACGTGGTATTGATGGGATTTATACACAAATATTTAGACAACTACAATACTTTTTAAACTTATCTTTGAGATTAAGTTTAAACCCTGGTAATGAATGTTACATTTGATTGATTGCCCTAATCCAAAAGCATATGCTGTTGAGGAACAAACCTAATTTGTTCTTCTATGGTCTAACTTCTCCCTTACATGAAAATTAAATTAGGAACGTAATTCACAGAAAAAAGTAAAAAATGAACCCAGCAAACAAACAATTAAATGGAGAAATACATTGGAGTGAGTTGGTAATTAAACTAAAGATATCTATGGTACATTCAGGAGTTGATTGAGTAATATGATCCAAAAAAGGCTGTTAGCAGAATAAACTTTTTTTTTTTGGTAATCCTTCCCGTCCATTCGATCCGATTAATCTAGAGGTGACTAGCCTGTCTCGTAAAAATTTTCCACCTGCCACTAAGATAAATCGGGAAGCACATATGGGTCATAGCGGACAGTCTAACGTCACAAGTGAAGGGAGGTAAATCACCCCAGGTTCCCCTCATAGCCTGTCCCCAAGCTAGTGAAAGGAGGTAAATCACAGGTCAGCATATAGCCGACCGCCAAATGACTAGGAGGTGGGAAGATTTTTTTTCCTCGAGGGCATGCGCTTGCCGGGAATTGATCTCTATCCCATTATAGCAAATCTGCCATCGTCTAGCCAATTGGACACCCCCGTGGGGACGTGTTAGCATAATACTTGATTTATGTATTGGTAGTCCAAGGATGGCATTGATATATGTCAGACTTTAGTTGTTTATTCTTCATGATCAACTTATCTGATTTACTTTATGGTTACTATGAATCGCTCATGGTTTCTCTTATCATTTTATGCCAAGTTATTAGCATTCCTTGCTATGTCAAATATTGGCTATATTATGCTGTACTACTTTAATATTTCTTTCCAAGCAAGTGAATCCCAATTATATTGTCTTAATTTTCTCTACACTACTGTGATTAACTTAACTTTCTGTTCTCTAGTTCAAGGTTTTGATAAGGAATATCAGATTTTTCTGGTTTTGACTGACTATAGTGTTTTATGTTACACTTGTAAATTTATTCAGCACTTCAGATCTTGTTGAAGGTGTTCTACAAGGGAGGAATGGTTCAGTATTCTGCTACGGTGCAACTGGAGCTGGTAAAACATACACAATGCTAGGAACAATAGAGAATCCTGGTGTGATGGTTCTAGCTATCAAGGATCTCTTTTCCAAGATTAGGCAGCGGAGTTACGATGGGGATCACTCTGTTCAGCTTTCTTACCTGGAAGTTTACAATGAGACTGTTAGAGATTTGTTATCCCCTGGTAGACCACTTGTCTTGAGAGAAGATAAACAGGTATCTTAAATGCAAGCTGTATTTCTGCATGATTAATTTATAACTTGTGACTTTTTACAGCAAAGAGGCTAAAGATTGTATAGTATTATACTTGACTCAGAAGGCTATGTCTTGCATAAGAAAAATAAAGGAAAGCTTAATTATGTACCTATGATGGCTCTTGCTTCTCTTTTTAGTTATATATTGTGATTTTTTTCAACTGTACAGATCTTCCATCTTGTTGTTGTATGTTTAAAGCTTAATTTAAGATTGTGGCCACCTTACCCCCATTTCTCAGTGAGAATCCTTTGATTTTTTTTTCCTCTGTCAATATTTGTAAAATCAGCTAGGCCAAAGAACTGGAGATTTTATTAGTTCTCAGTAGTGCAATCAGTTCATCCAACTGGTTCAGTTCCTGAACATGTTATATGAACATTTTTTTTCCCTGTTTTGGTTCAACCAAAAATCCTGTAGAGTTCACTTCACAATTCTCTTCATTATTTCTGGCAATGCTTGATCCACCCAATCAAAAGACCTCACTCATCCTCACATGCTTCACCATCTCCAATTTCTGGCAATCTCCAGTTCCAGAACACGGGATAGCTATGTGTTTGCTGGACTTGATCATATTTTTATGACTACCTTTCTTATTAATATTTTTATGACTACATTTCTTATTACCCTTCTATTATGCTCATCTTTACATTCTTGCTAAATGCTATCTTGTTGTAGCTTACATTTTCACCTTCATACTTCAACCGTTACATGATAGCAATTTTATTTATTCCTTTAAAAACTTTTTTTTATTATTTTATGGTTTTAGACAGGCTTGATTTGTGTTTTACAGTTCAAGTATACAAATAGTTTGGACAAACTATCAAGCAACTCTTGGTTGAGGTGTCACAAGCCAATTTGGTCCAAATCTAGAAAACACTTTTCTTTGTTGTGCTAGTAATAACCTATTATTCACCATTGCTCATATTCTACCAACATTTGGTTCAATCCCATTAATCTTACATCATTGTAGGATTATTCTTGGTTACCTAGGTTGAATGAGTCAAAAGGTTAGTGACTATAACATTTTAGAATAATCTACATAAAATGAAGTTTAGTACATTATAAACAAATATCATGGTCTCTGGACCACATCAGGTCCACTACTTATCTAGTGAGTTTTAGTACTCGTTGGATAACATGATTAGGAGGAAACCAGGGATTCACTTGGAGAAGATTTGAAGACACCAGTTAGATTTTATCTAGTGAGTTAAATCCATTTCTCAGGCTATTAACTCCTTTATCTAGTTTAATCTATGATACAATTTCTCATATTCATTATTGCATATTTTTTTGGATTAAATTTTTCACATCCAAAATTTAAATAGAAATATATTCTTTATTGGTTTTGTTGTTCTTATTTGACTCTGGGAAGACATTTGAATCTCTAGTCATTGTACTTCATAAAATTACACCATAGAGTAGTGAAACGAATTGTACAACTAATGATCTAAATTACACCTTAGCTCAATGATCTAAAAATGCTTATGAGCAAGGATAACATATTCTCTCTTATTTATTTTAACATGACAACAAACTTGTCAAAATATTTCAGGGAATTGTAGCTGCTGGCCTTACACAATACAGAGCTTACACAACAGATGAGGTAGTTTGGCCCTCCTTGTTTAAAATTATTCTAATGCAAATACTTGGGACATTAGTCATTATAATTATTTTCTTTATGTTGTTCTCATATGTACAGGTAATGTCATTGCTTCAGCAAGGCAATCAAAATAGGACCACTGAACCAACTAGAGTCAATGAAACATCTTCGCGGTCTCATGCAATACTTCAGGTGCTTATCATTTTTTTTTAATGGAAATCTCTTTAGATATATTGGCATGCTTCTAAAATCATGAACTCTTATTCATAGGTTGTTGCAGAATACAAGTGCAATGATTCAGGTAGCATCATAAAACGTATTGGGAAACTTTCACTAATTGATCTAGCTGGTTCAGAGAGGGCTCTAGCAACTGATCAACGGACTCAGAGATCCATAGAAGGTGCAAACATCAATCGCTCC
This sequence comes from Zingiber zerumbet, assembly GCA_037833815.1. Classification (NCBI taxonomy): domain Eukaryota; kingdom Viridiplantae; phylum Streptophyta; class Magnoliopsida; order Zingiberales; family Zingiberaceae; genus Zingiber; species Zingiber zerumbet. The sequence continues at coordinate 6,561 of JBBMJZ010002337.1, read as the reverse complement.
CTCCTTGCTTTAAGCAGTTGCATCAATGCCCTTGTGGAGGGAAAGAAGCACATACCTTACCGGAATTCAAAGCTCACCCAACTTCTCAAGGATTCTTTAGGAGGGCCTTGCAACACTGTCATGATTGCCAATATAAGTCCTAGCAATCTTTCTTTTGGTGAAACGCAGAATACGCTTCATTGGGCTGATCGTGCCAAGGAGATAAAAACAAAGGTTTGCTACTTTAAATTCTTTGGCTATGAAAATGAAGCCTTATAATTTTCATAAAATGTTTTTGATAAAGCTTGATCTATATGTACATTATGCTGATTATGTATGTGAGGAGAATGATCAACAAAGCAATATTAGTAGGTCTGTAAGTACAAACATAAGTATACACATATAGTTATTTGCCTCTAAATTAGGAACAAAGATATTAAATATTAAGATATCTAGTAAACTAATGACACGACAAGAGATGACCCCACATGCTTTAATCATACAGAGATAATATTCCTTGGTGGTGAGCTCATTGACTCAGTGACCACTTAGCTTGGTTGGCTGATAGATCTACAACTCCTTGGGTGTTTTCTTTGACATGGAGCAATCAATGGCTTGACGATATTATTGGAAAGTAGCCAAATGTTGAGATGTGAGTTGGACTTTCTCTTTAAGACAATGTTGTCATTGTGTATCAACAATCGTCTCCTTGATATAATGATTTTCATCTCATAATGGAAGCAATTTAAATTTTGAGACCCAACGGACCTCCAATGTTGTAGAAATCTTTTAGGAAATAAGAGAAGAAAACTCTTTTAGCAATTTAAATGTTGACTTTGGTACAAGTTAGAATGGTACAATAGGGTCTCTTTTATAAAGATGGAGAGGTTTTCTAAAGAGCCACAAGGAAGGGATGTATTGATTTAAATTGAATTTGAAGATGTGAAACTCAGTTTGAGTCCAACAAGTGCCAACTAACATTGTGTATAGTGTTTAACTAACATTGCAGTGCTGAAATTGTGCTCCACATATACAAGTGAGGGGCCAACCCCTTGTTGATTTTGACTTTTGGTCAAATCTCACAGTTCATGTGGTTCTTTGTACTAGTTTGAGTGGTGCTTGGGAGGAAAATTCATGGTTGTCACGGCCTATGTAGCAACTTGCATAGGCTCTGTCCATTGTCATTCTTGATACAAATTATCATACTTTGATCCTTTAAGTTTTATACAAATTTAAGTTTACATGTACTAGAGTTTATGCACTCTCGTTTGTGGACATTTTCAAGTTCATATTTGAGCTCATGCCCTTGTCGAATCACAAATTGACTCATATCAAATTGGTAATACACATCATTCTCACCGTTAATCAAGTAGCTTAATTTTGGATATTAATTTTTTATTCACTTGAAAGACTAGTTTTATTTGTACAATTTAGTTGTGCAGTAGATCATCCTTGTGGATCAACTCATTCATTATATGGTTGCGTCCCTAACTCATATGCCTGAAGTACAACTTAAGTATTGTGCACGGTAGTGTTAGACACTGTTTGAGCTCAATTTGAGTTGTGCACTTCTTCTTAGCACCAAACTTTGCAATATCTTTACTAGCTTAAGAAGTACATCAATCTTGAGAAATTGCATCATACTTCAGGGATGTGTGCCAGTTGAGGAACATATACATGTGCCAGATTCTGGAGTAGATCAAGCTAAACTAGTACTAGAGTTGCAAAAGGAGAACAGTGAACTGCGGCAGCAATTGGTTCGCCACCAGCAAAAGATGCTGACCCTTCAAGCGCAATCATTGGCAGCTTCACCTGCACCTGCCAATGCACCATCTTCTGTTCTCGTTACTCCATGCTCAACCCAAAGAAAAGTCAAGCGATCTATCTTATCTAACAACTGCTTCAACACACCAGAGAGCAAGAAAAGAGAGACAAATAGCACAGTGGTCCAAGAACTACAGAAGACTGTTAAGGCTTTGAAGAGTGAGATAGAGCAACTAAAGAAAGAGCATATTCTCCAGCTTAAGCAGAAAGATGATTTTATTCGTGACTTGATAACAAAGTATGGTCTCGAAGGACAACGGGAGAAGAGAGTTGTCACAAGTTCAAAAGCCTGTAAAGGAAAGAGCTCTGTAACATCGGAGAAGGAATTGAAGAGCCCAAGTCATCGTTTTGCTTCCCCTGTTCCCACTGCTAAAAAGCGAAGCTTCTGGGACATAACCACTGGCAATAGCCCTTCAATTATCGCCTTAAATGGAAGGAAAACTAGAAGCCATGTCGCTGCTGAGGCTCTTCCAACTCCCTCGATGCTACTTCAGGTACAAATTCCCCAATTAGTCAGTGAAATATATCTCATGTATGATAACAGCTGTGCAATACATTCTGGTCCCTATAATATATGGGACACAAGTTTGGTCCTACTACTGCAGCTGTTCTGAGGCTTTAAAAAAAACCCATCATCCTTTTCATAATTACGTCCATTTGTGGGATTTATCCTACTGACGCTGCTTGCATATCACAAATTCAAATTCTGGTTTGTACTAATGTTGGGGCCTGACATTGCAAATCACTTCCTTTCAGCCGGGCTTTGCACGACAAAGACCTGATGTTTTGAAGAATTTGTTGAAATGAGGATAGAAAGATACAGAAAAAGGTACAAAATAATCTTTAGTGCTAGTTCATTGGGTTGGTGCAATCCCCCGGGTTTGTTATCTTATATTTTCCAACTTTGTGTACTTCTTTGTATTATCTAGTTAAGCTTCTTTGGCTCCACTGATTAGGTTAGTTGTGGAAGGCCGTAGGAATTTATTCTCAGATGTATTCACTCATATTTTAAAATGAATATGCAAAATTTTTGTTCTAGGATTTCCAGTAATAAAGTTATGTCTTCTACTTGGTATGTTTTAACTACTTTTTAATAAGAAGCTTACTGACTTATCAATATCTGATTCATCACACAATAGTCTCGGATGTCACATTATGAGAATCATTGGTTTGTATAAATATGGCATCTTAATTAATTGGAAAATTCAATCCTATTTGGAGAGCATTCATGGCTAGCTGATATATTTGTTAGGCATAAACAATCACAAACAAAAGATTTAGGTAACAAAATCACAAACAAGCAATTTAGCATAGGATGCCGATGCAAATTGTAAATTTTTTTTTATGATTATTTTGATAAACTAGTGAGCACCATTGTGAAAGCTAGTGTTGAAAGGTAATATATGTACTTGTATTGTTTAGCTTCAGTTGATCAAATTAATTATGTTATCACGAAAAGTATAGAAAGTATCATTTTTTCGTTATCAATTTTCTCTAATTGTCTGCCAACAATAATTAATAATTTATTTTATTTTTAAATTAAAACAGGTTAGATAATTTGAATCTAAGGTGTTAACCCATACACTGGTTGAATCGAATTATCATCTTTGGGTGATGTGATGAGCCATTGTTTATGAGGAACCTTGCTGAGGCTAGAGAACGTTTACGATCATTGTTCCATTGGGTGACACTCTAGTGGCTTAGTTAGCAGAGTTCGGATGACCCTCTCAGAAGCTCTCTTTCTTTGGTTGTGTTTTGCTTGATCAACTCTCCAAGTGATCTAGTGGAGATTCATAGGTTTGATCTGTTCAGATGAGTTCAGAGAAGAGAATCGTCTTCTCTACTCTCTTCTTTTAGTTAGTTCAATAATGAGCTCTTCTTTTGGGGTTTATGGTGTGCAGGAGTGGTTCAGCTTGTCATTGTTAGTATTTTCTTGTTGGCATTTTGTTTTGTTTTGTTTTTTTATGTGCGGCACATTTTTATTGGATGCCTCTAGTCAAGGATAAGAGTGATTGCATAATCTCCCGCTCGATCGAGTGATTGTTCCCAAGGCTCCTTATTCTCCAGACTTGCTTGTTGTGAAGCTGAGGTTGTACTCAAAAAAATTGTATGTGGATCTCAGTGTTGAGAAGCTAATTGTGCATCTTGTTTCGGAGGAGACGAGAGAAGGGGAGATTCACTGGAAGTTCTTAGCAACGGGTCAAGCCTTTTGGAAGCCTCAGAGATATGAAGGCCTTCTCTCTTGCCTCGACCTTTTTTTTTTGTATTTTGATTGACCGATGAGGAAGATCTATTTAGTTAGTCTCCTTGGAGACCTTAGTTCTTTTAGAACCATGCGTGCTGATCGTGCAGAAGGAGGAAGGATTTTCATTGAAAAAAGTATCTCTCTTCTATGTCTGAATTGTGTGATGATATCCTGCATAGATAGAGCAAGAACTTATCTTCAGAAAGGGTACCTCTCTCTTCTATGCCTGTCTGGGTTAGAATTCATGGGCACCTTTGTATGAAGGTCTTTTGTTCTATCTTGAGCGCTCGGGAAATCCTTGTTATTGATGGATTAACAGCTAAAATGCTAAACTCTCATTTGCTCGAGCATGTATTGAAATGGATGTTGTTTCAGATTTTGAGGAGCTTTCCTTAAACACAATGAGGTTTCATCACCTTCACTCTGAAGATTCTTTTTAAGATCAGAAATTCACTTGTGTAAGTTGTGTAGTGGACATAGTACTTGTAAGGGGGTCTCTAAATTAAATATAAAAATGAATGCTTAAGGCCAGGCCATTTGATGACTTCTAAAGTAAAGTTCCAGATGATGTTAAGATCGTGCATGAGATATACAGTGGCAATGATATGCTTGTTGGAGGAAATTTTAGAGATGGTGAGGATATAACTGGAGGGGACGTATTACAATTTCTTTTCCCCTGAAGAAGTGATTATATTGGAGGGGACGTCATACAAGGATTTACCATTAATAAAAAGTATTGGAGTTCATTAACAAGAATCGTCCGACTTTAGAAAAAGTATGTCTTCTTATGCCTGGAATATTAGCACGCCTGAATATGAAAGAAGCCTTCGATCTTGTGAGGATATCTTATCATATCAGAATCAGGCCTCAAAAGAAGCTTGTGACCTTAGTTCTTTCTTAAATGAATTAGCTATTAGGGCTCAAAAAGCTAGGTATGAGGATTTACTAATCAGGCTAGAGTCCGCATACGAGGATTATGCCTTTTATCTGTCCACCTTTATGGACTTCCGTGGTAGAATCTATCGATAGGTATCTTGCATTTCCATGAGCATGATTTAGCTCGACGTTTAATAGTCTTTGCCAACAATCATCAAGAGTAAGAAGGAAACAAGAAGTCAACAAAAGACATAGCTGCCTCAGCAGCAGCCTTTTAAGTATAAGAAATTCTATCTTTATGATGAAGCTCTTCAATGGTATAAGGAAAAACAGAGTTTGATCTATGCTTATGATGGGAGTTTCATAAGCTTTGCAAAGGGAACTAGAGAACCATTTCAGTTCATAGCCAAGGCCCTGTGTAACGATGGAGTTCAAGAATATCGTAGAATACCAATGACTCAAGATGCTGCAGCCAGTGCTTATCAGATCATGAGTTACTTATTACTTAACGAAGAAATGGCTAGGAGAACGAATCTTATTCCCCTCCTGATGGTAAAATACAAGATGTATACGTGTACTTGCCCCAGGAATTATAGGAATTTTTACATCATCAAATAAATGGTAAGTTCAAGATGGAAATCATTGAATCTAAGTTCATGCCATTGATCTATGGGAAGACATTGATCAGCATGGAAAAGGATATTAGGCTAACATATGGTCAATTACTGAGTTGAAAGGATAGCTTTAACCAAGCAAAAACTTAGCAATGAATTTTGGATCCATAAATATTCAGACATAGTCAATTTGATGAAGTTGATTACCATCATTAGTTGGTTTTGTTCAGCAAAGGATAGAGTTGTTGTCAATAGTATTCCTTATTTCACTACAAAACAGGATTATATGTCTTTCATAAAAGAAGATATAATTGTGTATGAAAGAAGTACAAAAAATAGACCAAAGGTTACTCTAAGAGTACCTACTATGAAGAGGGATGGACGAAAGACTCAATCCTCAACATGCGCCAAGTTTATTCATCAAAATGGTGCATACATTGCCATAAAAGTAGTAGAATCATTATTGAGTCAACGTGCTTCTATCTATACTGTACACGATAATTTTATTACCACTCAACCTTTTGTAAAAGTAGTTCCTGATATATATACCAAGTCTTTAATAATATGGGGCCTCCACTTAAAATAATTAATGATTTTATAAAGAAAAACCTAATTGATCCATATTACCATACTAAGATATTAATAACATATCACCATTATACTATCACAATAATAATGATCCTATGTCATCTGTTTATCTTAAAGATCTCGATCTTGAATTCACTTTCACCAACTAAGATAAAAAGAAATGACATACTAAGTATCAAAATTGATAAAGTGTCACAACAACTATGTAGATGTTATGTGCGGTAATCAAGTGATTGATTCATAGAAGACTTCTAATAAAGTGAAGTGAAATAGATTTAAGAAACTTCTAGAGAACAAAAGTCTTAATTACGGCGTGCATTACTAATTAGAATTGAAGTAATTAGGGGATTATATGGTGGGTGCATTCGTGTTCCCTCTGTTTCTTGGGACTAAGTCAAATAAGATAGGCACACACTATAGTCAAATAAGGTAGGC
>JBBMJZ010002327.1:0-12009 GCA_037833815.1 Zingiber zerumbet | reverse complement strand
ACAATCCTTGTTAAGATCTCTGAAATCGATGCAGACCCGCCATTTGTTTCCTGGATTTGACACCAAGACCACATTGGCTAGCCATATTAGGAATTAAACCTCACGAATGTAGTCTGCCTCCAGTAATTTATCCACCTCATTTTTGATGATCTTATTATGTTCGGCCCAGAAATCCCATTTTCTTTGCTTGATCGGCAGAGCGTCCAGATGGACATGAAGCACATGTTCCATGACTGTTGGCAATGCCCCGGTTACTTCTTTAGGCGCACAGGCAAAAAATATTGTTGTTACGTGTAAGACACACAACAAACTCTTACTTAAGTTCTTTCGGTAGGTCGGTTGCCACTTGTGTAACGACCTCTGGCCATTCTAGTTAAATTTGGATTTCTTCTTTTTCTTTATAGACCAAGGCAGTCGGAGCCTCTTGGATGGCGTTGACCTCCATCAGCTATATCTTCCATGCAGAATGAGCCTCAGTTTTTTATTATATCAACATAGTACTTGCATGTCATTAGTTTATCTCCTCTAACTTCCTAACCTGATTATCCACTAGGAACTTTATTTTATGGCAGAAGGTGGAGACCACTGTTCGAAACTCATTTAAGGTCGAGCGACCCAAAATAATATTATAGGCCAAGGGTGTGTCGACCATAATGAAGTTCAATCGACTCGTTCTCACTGGGCTCCTCCCCTAAAGATATGACCAATTTTATTTGGCTGAGCAGTTGAACCTCATTACCCGTGAATCGATACAAAGGAGTCACCATGGGCTGGAGGTCACTCGGGTCTATTTGTAACTGCTCGAATGATTGTTTGAAAATGATATTGACAGAACTACCTATGTCAACAAAAGTAAGAAAAATATTATAATTAACTATAACAGCCTTAATTATTAATACAACATCATGAGGTATTTCCACCCTCTCTAGATCTTTGGGCTCAAAGTTAATTTCTGGCCTGACCGTCTGTTCTACGCTGCAGTCAATCGCGTGAATTTCTAACTACCGAGCTCCTGTTGGTTTCGAGCAAGTGTTGGTGTTCGGTCCACAGGTGGTGGCTTTCTCTAATGTTGCTCAACCTCGCGTTGATTTCTTCTGGGCGAGCTATTAGGTCGTCGGTAGGGTCAGCGGTTAGGCTATGAAGTACGCCAATAAAATCTCTGATTGTCGCCCTAGCGATTGACCAGAGTGTAGCAATCCTGTGTGTCATGGGTAGTTGATTGGTGGAGGGTACACCACCACCTTGGAGCTTCTCGAGGAGGCTCAGGGTATCTTTCTTGCCAACCCCCCATGCGCTGCACGACATGTGGTCATGGTTCTTGATGATGAGGTTGAGGAGCTGCTTGGGGTCATTTAGGTGGAGGAGCAGGTAATGCGCAGCGCTCGGGCGTTGGACCTGGGGGCGGTATAGTGGTGTCTTTTCTCTGGGTGGCTTGCACCTCTTCAACATTGATGAATTTGATCACCTCATCTAGTAGATGGTCAAAATTTATCAGCGGTCTCCTAACCAAGGAGACAAAGAACTCATTATTGCTAAGCCTCTGGAAAAAGACACTCACCATAATCTCGGTAGTGGCCATAGAGACGTCCATAACTACTTGATTAAATTTTTTAATATAGGCCCTCAGTGATTTCTAAGGCCCTTGTTTCAATGAGAAGAGACTCAGGGGAGTCTTTTGGTAGCGTCGACTGCTTGTAAAGTGATGAAGGAAAACCTTGGAAAATCCTTAAAACAATGAATAGATTTAGTAGGTAGTCGCTTGAACCACCTTTGCGCAAAGCCGCTAAATGTAGTGAGAAACATTTGACATTTAACCCCATCAATAAATTGATGGAGAATGGCAGCATGCTTAAATTTGAGGAGATGATCCTTAGGGTCAGTCGATCCCGAGTATTCCCTTATCGCCAAAGTCAGATAGTGCTTTGGCAACTTATCTTCTAGCAAATTCTGAGTGAACGGGTACTAATTTCTTTAGGGGAGCTATAGTGCGCCGGAGCCTTTCCCTTTCGCCTGTCTCGGATAGGTGCTTCTCTCGATGACTCCTGGTGTGGTCCTTCTTGGTCCATATGCTCAGACGACATGTGAAAAAGAGCTCGATGATGGGGAACCGATGAGTGTAATGCACGCACCAAATAAATCGGGCCTTCCTCTCTGGTCACTCTCTCCCTCTGGCGGGTTGTTGTAGATGCACCAAGATTAGGTGGTGGCAGAGTACCACCGGTGGCTCCTTGCTGTTGCAACGATCTTTGGACTTGGGCGTTGATGAGTAGCTCCAGGTCCTCTTGCATTAGAGTAACAGTAGTGAGTCTTCCAGCTTCCTCCATCTCTGATTCTTAGATTCAGGCAAAGATTCCTATAGACTGCACTAAATTTGTTCCTGTCTAAAACCCGCAGAGATGTCGCATTAGGCACGGTGGACGAAGTTGACTAGAAGAAGACCTTTCCTTCCTAGAATAAGCTCTTTCTTTTTATCCTGCGCACAGGGAGATGAGCCAATAAAACGTCAACGCCTAGAAAATAGAGGGGAGTCCCTGGTGAAGGTCCTCCGATACTTAAGTCAGTACGAATCTAGACGAGTGGATGAAGAATAGTAAGAACGTATGTGCGAGAATGAAGTTGCATATGTCAGTGAGTGTACCTTCGAAACAGAGAGGATTCCCCTTTTCTATACCACCTCACATGACCTCCGTAATCCTGAGGTGGCACAATATGTCAAAGTTTGTTAAGAAATTTACCATAATTGTCCGAGAAATCTTTCTTTTACCCACATGTATACCCCTTTTATTGTTTATAACTTCTGTTATTAACAAGGTCGCCGAAGGAATATACTGTTATTAATGGTTTGTTGATGGGAGACACAATGGTCTCTGAAGAAGTTTTTGGAAAAATATTCCCAGACACAAAGTTGTTATTATGACAGGTTGTTGGGATAATGTCTGTTGAGCCAAACTTGGTCAGTCCTTAAGCCGACCGACTTTTATTGAGTTGTTCGACTGCATTCCGCATAATCTGTTATGTCATATATTATACTGCATGTATCTTGGTTGGTCATTAAGGTCGTTTGCTTTTTAAGTCATCCATATTTATGTTTGCCTTGGTCATTAAACCACTCTGTGATGTTCTGCGGAACCTTGAGACATTCGTTTGGAGAATGACACTGTGCTTTAGTCACGTTGGAAATCTGCTCAAGAGATAATATAGTGCCTCATGCTTCCTGAAAATACTTCTGGTAATCTATGCTTTGCTGGAATTCCACCTAGACCTTAATATGAGGATAAGTATTGTAGGCCTGGTTATCCTTTTACTCAAACGAGCATATCTTAAGTTACTCAGAGAAACCCTACTTCGTTCTGAGAGATTTGATCAATATATTAGGCTGAGCTATATTTGTCTTGACTAATTTTTTTTGTATGGCTGAGCATATAAACTTGTCCGACTTGGTGACCGAACGGGTTTACTCGCATACTGTCCCCCGCGGTTGGTATGTGGTGGAGTGAGTCGTTCCTCCCTACCGGCCTATAAGGCTGACCTGCCTCCATCTTGGCCATCTTAAGATCTTGCCGTCCTTAAAACATCCAACTTCCCTGTTCGCTAGGCTTAAGGACTGACTGTCTTCCCCTCGATCGGGTTATGACTCGGTCTGATTGAATTAAAGAACCTTATCATTGGGCGATTAATCAAAACCAAATGAGGGAATGTTATTCTTTCTCCATGGTGACTGCCACCTTATCTTGACTTTGACCGTCCCTCACCTTGACTTTAACTTTCACGTCACATCCTGGGCCCGCTCGTCATAACCCATATCATACAACTTCATTAAATTTTATACTCATTTTTGCAAAAGCTTTTTCCAATTCAAAAAAATTTATACAATTAGATGAAGATAAAGATTCATTGTTACCTCTAAAGGCACAACCTTAAAGTGCTAGCCAGTGAATAGTTACAATTTAGGTCCTCAAATGCAAATGATTTTTTTCCTTTTCTTCTTGAGATTCGGCATGCATCACATTATCAATATGTTGTGAGAGTTTTATCAAATTTTTAGCTCTTCTCTCACATATAGTATGAGGTGAAGAGGCTACAGAACCAATATAAGCAATAAATGCACATGTTTTTCCTTGATTTACCCGTTTTCAATTGTCAAGTCCTTTATTAACCAATGCTGAGATATTAGATGAATTAAACTCATTCAGAAAAAGAAAACAATAAAAGTAATATGCCTTATTTGTTGAAGGCGAATGCTCCAACTAATAAAATTTCTAGAACCATTTTTTTTCTGAAATTGATGCTTTTGGCTTCCAAATTTTGTAGTCAGATATTCTTGTAAGTACCAAGGGTAGTTTTGATATTGATCAATTGAGTTAAGTTATGTCTTATTTATTTGATACATTGTGTGTAAGTATGTAGAAACTTAGGAACACAGGAAGTCCAGCGGAAGATGCAGCGAATGAGAAAGATGGCACAGGAAGGGAGTCGACGAGCTTAATACATCCAAGAAATGATGATCTGCAAAAGAGTGCACCGGTAGAGTGAGAAAAAAACGTGCAATACATCTTATGGACGAGAAATTAGGAGAAAATCTGCTCGATGAAAAGATTAGAGTTGAATTCAGATGAACTCAAACTCTAGACAATTAGATCATCACCTAAACATTAAATTGACTAACTCATCCAGGTATATTAATCCGTCGTAATTCGTAAAATATTTAATAAGTGTGATATATAAATATTTAATTCGTAAGATATTTGAATGATGACATTGACCAATCTCCACTACGCGTCAAGAAACCCGCACTCTCTTCTCTCTGCTGTGCGACTGGTCTGGTGAGTCTCTCTCCGCCCTGTGTAAGAACCCTAATCCCTGATTCATTTTTCGTATTCAAAAGATTTTGGCGAATGTTTTTGATCTGCATGTTTTTTTGGCAACCAGTCCTCTTCTAGCGTAGCGATCAGCAGGACTGCGTGACTGGAAGGAAGGGAGCATCTGATTCAGGTTAGGTCGATTTTTTGTTCGACATTTCTGGCTGATATATGATCAATGCCTTATGCTTCTCGCTTAATCCTGCAAACTATCTGTTAGTTGTTTGTTTCTGAGCTAATCGCTAGTGATTATGGCCGTGGGTGTTGGTTTCAGTTGATGTGAAAATGGAGCAAATGTTGATCTTCGCAGACCTTTAATTTACTGGTGATTTGTGTTATCTAGAACTCTCATTTTTGTTTCGGGACAAAATGAAGCTTAGGGATGTAAAACTACTTCTAGGGTTCGATGCCATACACTTCTAGTTGAATTCTTCCATCCATCAGGCGCCTCCCCATTCTCAGATAAACTACGTTTTTTTTTCTAATTTTGTTTTTTGATATACAATATTATTGGGAAATAGTTGGAATCGTATCTTGTTTCTCATTTTCAAATTCTTTATTTATTATTTTCCCTATATTTGTCAATATGTTGATTTCACTTGGCATTTTCTATATTTCTGTTCCCCTATTCTCATCTTCAATTGCCACAGTTGAATGGAAATGGATCAATGTTCGGAGGAATTTGAGATAAGTGACTCGGATATTCCAGATTATGAGGAGAAACTTTACAGACGTCTCCAACAAGGACATTTTATAGTTAGAAACACTGATGGGTCATTTCGATGCCCATTCTGTCCTGGTAAAAAGAAGCAGGATTATGCATATAATGAGTTGCTTCAGCATGCTACCGGGATTGGTGCATCCAACCGGAATGGTAATGTGAAGGCAAAACATCGTGCCTTGGCAAAATATTTAAACGAAGATATGGTAGACCATGCAGCTTCCTCACAGGCAGTTGTTTTACAGCCAAAACGTTCTAAAAGAAAATCAAATGAGCAATATGTTTTTCCATGGATGGGAATTATTGTTAATGTTCAAACTGAGTACAAGAATGGGCAATATGTAGGTGAAAGTGGAAACAGACTGAAGGAACAACTTTCCAGATTTCATCCTTTAAAAGTGTATTCTTTGTGGAATTTCAGAGGACACACAGGAAATGCCATTGTGGATTTTTCAAAAGATTGGAATGGTTTTAGGGATGCAATAGCTTTTGAAAATCATTTTGAAGCAGAACATTATGGGGAAAAAAACTGGTTAGAGAATAAAGATAGGGGATCAGAAATTTATGGTTGGATGGCAAGGGCAGATGATTACAATAATCCTGGTCCTATTGGTGATCATCTAAGGAAAAATGGAGATTTGAAAACTGTGGATGACATTGCTAATGAAGAATCACGCAAAACAAATACTCTTGTTGCAAATTTGGCTAGCGAAATTGAAGTGAAAAACAAACTTTTGCTAGAGTCAGAATGCAAAAATACTGAAACTACTTTGTCATTGGATAAAATGATGGAGGAAAGGGATTCATTAGTCCATATTTATAATGAAGGTTGGTTCACCCTTGATGTAATTGGTGACATTTTTGTGTTTCTTTTCATCTTTTTTCCATCGTGAACTACCATTTTAATTTGCATTTGACCCTTTTGCTGCATCAGAAATTAAAAAGATGCAGCAACTTGCTCGTGATCATTCACGTAAGATAATTGTGGAGAATGAAAAGCTACGATCAGAGTTGGACTCCAAAAGGCAAGAACTTGAAGTTGGACGCAAACAACTTGATGAGCTAGTTGCTAAGAATGATACTGACCAAAGGAAACTTGATGCGGATAAGAAAAAGGTAGCATTTCAGTTTTGACACAAACCCTAAACATGCTACAGAACAGTTATTTGGCGCAAATTTGGCCTTTTTGAATTTGCACTTATAAGCAGTGTTTTTTTTCCCCTTAGGAACCAATATTTATTTTATCCATATCAAGCTTAATTATGATATATGGTCTGCACATTTATCACTGAACTGACTGAGATGGTTTGCAAGAAGATGCTCCAAAAAGAAAATGCAATTCATTCTGTCCATTACTTTTGGTTAGGGGTGAGTAGTCAACCCGCCAAACCGACCAACCCGCTTATACCGACCCGAACCGAACCGAAAACCTCATGTAGGGGGGGGCTCAACTCACTTGGGTTGGCCCCCCTAATAGTCCTATTGATCAGGGGATGTCCAAGGTGGAAGAAAACCTCATGTAGGGGGACAAGCATTGGGTGTGGCGATAGGGAGGTTGCGACCAGTCTTGGAGGCAAGTTCTTGCCTTCAAATCTGATCCCACGCCTGCTCTACCATCCGACCTGAACTGGCTTGACTTCTTATTGATCTCTTGCCATGCGATCTGACCTTAACTAGGTTAACCTCTAGCCTTAACTAGCTTGACCTCTTGTTAAAGGTGCTACAATTCCTTTTCCTCTTTTCACAGTTTCCTAGGTTTTTGTTTGTTTTACTATTATGGAATTTTTTGTTCCTCTGGCCCAATATCTCGTTGTATGTGGCTTTGTGCTTTTTTCCTTTGGCGCAACATCCTGCCATTTAAATTTTTCTATTTTTTTTATAAAGGTAAATTGTATTGAAAACATTCAAGGACTTACATGCGGACCACTCAAAATCGAAATTCATCCGTTTGGACCTTTCTAAGCAACCTCTCAATGTTTGACACACCCCTTTTATATTGACATCTATTCCGAGTCTGCAAAATGAAGTAGTAGATCAGGCAAGACATGCCCAGGTGACGTGCTTTGTTGAGCCATCTGTCCCTGTAATAAAGCTGTCTGAAGGTGTTCAGCATCGCTGCGGCTGTGCCAAAAGCCCTGTTGATGTGGAGCCAACTGCGAGCCATGTCCCATAGAGGTTTAGTTACGGAGCAGTCAAATAATAGGTGGTCCTTGGTCTCATCTATCCTTATTTTTTTTTTACTTCAATAAGGCACATTTATGTCTTCATGATATGGTTCTCTGGTGCAACAGCTTGTCACTTCAGTTATGATGCTATTACATTTTGGGGTGCTAGAATGTTTGCTGGTTGAGAAGGAATACCTACAGAAACTTAAAAAAAAAGGGCAGCCCAGTGCACGAAGCTCCCACTATGCGGGGTCCTGGGGAAAGATCCATTGTACACAGCCTTACCCTGCTTTTTTTGCAAGAGGTTGTTTTCAGGATTCGAACCCGTCACCTTTTGGTCACAAAACAGCAACTCTACCATTGCAACAACCCTACAGAAACTAGTGTAACAAAAATGAAAATTTTGAGAATTAGGGTTTGGTTGGGTTTATATGGGAGAGAACACAAATATAATTAGAAGAAATATTAATGATTCTGTAATAATATTATATGACCCGTAGATATTGCTCAATGGCAAGAGATTATCTATGTGGTAGAGTCCAAATAATTGGGATTTTTTTATCAGTTTTTATAAGATGTTGTATGTTGACTTATTGTTAAGACTATATGCTTGGGCTGGTTAAATATTTCCTTATGTTGTAATCTTGATTATATTTCTTAACCACATTATAAAACTTAAAGTTTGGGATAACATAGCTAGCGGCTATCCTAAATCCTAAAATAATTGTTAGGTTGTTGGCATTATTCTATTTTGTTCTTGCTAATTTATTGCAGCTCATTATGCAAAATTGTACATTGCAGTCATGGATCTAACCATTTATATTCCTTTTTTCCATTGGAGAATCACTATATTCCTTACAAAGATAACTCAAATGTCCTCCAATGGAAATGAATAACATGATTATGGTGATGAATTGATCCTCTTCATACAGAACGAAATGAAGAATAGTTCACTTGAATTGGCAACAATCTCAAAAAAGAAGGCTGATGAAGAAGTACTTAGGCTTCTTGAAGTTCATCAGGTGTATTTTTCTTTTTGATTTACCCTTTTATCAGGAAAACTCAATTAAGTTTTTACATGCTGGGATAAGCTATTTCTATATGGTGTTAACTTCAATAGAAGGAAAAGGAGACTGCGGTAAATAAAATACTTCATCTCGAAAGGCAACTCGACCAGAAGCAGAAGCTGGAACTAGAAATACAACAAATGCAGGGGCAACTTAAAATTATGAAGCATATGGAAGGAGAGGATGATGCGGCAATGAAGAAGAAAATTGATGATATGACAGAGCAACTGAGAGAAAAAGTGGAAGAAATGGAAGGGTTGGAGGATCTGAACCAGACTCTCATTGTCAAAGAGCGCCAGAGTAATGATGAACTTCAAGATGCTCGGAAAGAGCTGATTAATGTATGCTGTCATCTTTCTGCATTTCTTGATTGAAAGCACTTAATTTACAAATCTAATGCTTTTGTGTAGGGCCTGAAAGACATTGGTACCGTGCGTGCCACTATTGGCATCAAGAGGATGGGTGAACTTGACGTGAAACAATTCTTACCTATATGCAAGCAGAAATTTGGAAAAGATGAAGCTGAGTCCAGCTCTGCATTATACTGCTCACATTGGCAGGACGAATTGCGAAAGCCAAGCTGGCATCCTTTTAAAGTTATTACGATAGAAGGGAAATGTAAGGTATGGAATAATTGCATAATTTGATACTTGAGAGGTAGGTATGGCTTGGTAATAAGAGGCAAAACCAACACTACTTTGAGATTTCAAATTCAATTCCTTGTTAGCTAAGGTATTGTATCAAGCTGATACTATCTGATTCTATGTGATTTATGGTGATGCTTGTTTACAGGAAATCATACAAGAGGATGATGAAAAGTTACAAGTTCTAAAAGAAGATCTGGGTGAAGAAATTTTCAACGTTGTAACCACAGCTTTACTTGAGATGAATGAGTATAATCCGAGCGGTAGGTATCCTGTTCCCGAGCTGTGGAACTTCAAAGAGAACAAAAAAGCTAAACTACAGGAAGGAATACAGTACATACTGAAGCAATGGAAGACCCACAAGCGGAAGCGATGAATGCTAACAATTGACAGACAAACAAAAACTTTCCTGCTAGAACTTGTGCAAATATCCCTTAGTTTTGTGAACCGTCTGACATTTGTAGAATCTTAGTGATCTTGATCTTTTATTAGCTCACAGTAATCTCCCATACTACTATCTCTTATGGCGACGGTACTATTTTGTTTCTTGTTTTGAATAGATGGATATTTTCTAGGAATCATGGCTAAACTTTTATTTTGTTGCTTGCTCATGCCATTGCTGTAACTGCTTCCATCTTTGGATGAAGTGAACCTGTTATTTTGTTGCTATATTTGAATATTAAGATGTAGGAAAATAGAAGCTAAATATTTCCTGTTATTTGTGCAGTTATTGTTTCAGTTTTATGGAATCTCTTAGTCGATCTAGCTTTGCTTGCTCGATCTCTGCTTGCTTCATCCTCTGCTTGCTTTACATTATTGAGCTTTGTCTACTTGATGTTCTCGCTTTGTTTGGTTGTCCCTGGGTAAAGGTGTGATGGTAAGTTGTGGGTTGGGCTTTGGCAAAGAGGGTTCAAAATTCATCTCAGATATATTATATCTGGAGAGTTTGAATTACTTGTGACATTGGGCTATCGATCATGGGCTATCGATGCATTTCTTGATTTATTTTTATGTTCGGTGAGAAATTTTCTATTTTTGTTACACTAAATTGGTCACCTCGAGTCCTCGATCGCTTTGTTTGATTGTGTTTGTGCTAGCCATCCTTGTTTGCTTATGAAGGTAGTGTCATTGAAGGTGGGGCTGATTTAGTGATTGGCTTGGGTTTTGCTTGCTTAATACTAGCTCACTTCGTCTTTTTTCACTTTGCTAGATTGAGTTTTACTTGCCCGATTGTTGTTTGCTTGTCAATGGAGGTCGGAGTTTGCATTGATGAAGATAGTGTTGCTTGTGAACGAGCGAGTGAAAGATGCCTAAAGATGAGCTAGTCAAGTTGGAATGAAACTGATAAAAGTTTATAAGAATTTGGAATGATACTTGGATGATTGTTGTCCATCTATTATAAATATTTAGAATTTTATTTAACAATTATAAAAACATGCCAAGTGTGAATTTTTAATTTTATAAATATAAATAATTTTAACTTAAATTAATTAAATTGTATTATTCTCTTTGAAATTTTAAAAAATTCGGTGTAAAAAAATTCATATCAATATCTATTAAAATATTAGTATATTAAAAATTCAGTATATTATATTTTTAGTATAATATAAATTTCATATCATTTATAATAAACTTTTAGTATCGGTATTGTATATTAAGAATTTTAATATAAATCTATAATAAAAAATTTTAATACGGTATAATATAGTTTTATATATTTCAATATGATATATAAGTATATTGAATTTTTAATATTTTCTCTCTGATGAGTTGATATAATATTTAATATAGATTAAGATTTTAGTTGCTATTAAAGCTAAACCTTTTATTTATTATTTATTTAAATTTTAGTTGGCTTTACTCCTCGAATTCACTAATGATAATTTTAAAAATAAAATAAAATTTTTAAAATTGATTAAGTACCGAACAATAATTTTTATTTGAAATTATATACAAATAAATAAATCAATTTTAAGGTTGGTGTTTTTATCACTGAACTGGTAGCGAATAGAATGCTTCTGTTCGCTCAATCCATATAGATCAGTCGACTGATATTTTCATCAGTCGACTGGTATCGAGTTGTTGTCCTGTAATGATCGAATTCCACTTAGGACCAGTCGACTGGTGTTTTTACCAGTCGATTGGTGGTAGCAAAACAGCTTGGTGTTTTCCTCCTAAACTTTATTTAATACAGTTCGGGGTGCTTGGGCATTGTTAACGAATTTAGTAGTGATTAACCTTAATTAGAGTCTCCAAGTGCTCAAGTGATCTATTGTAATCTTGTGCGAGTTGTTGTGAGATTTCTCCATTCACAAGGAGTTAAGCGAGCTAGCCGGAAGTTCTTCGGAGAATTATCCACCGACAGATTGGGATCGTCCACCTTATGGACAGCCGTAGAGTAGGAGCTTTATCTCCGAATCACGTAGACGAACATATTTTTATGGTTTGCTTGTCTTCATTCTTTTTTTATTTTAATTTAGCTTTCTATTTGTTAATTTATTTTGTATTCCGTTGTGCACTAACATTATAGGAAGCGAACAATTTGGGTGATAC
>JBBMJZ010002313.1:0-12010 GCA_037833815.1 Zingiber zerumbet | reverse complement strand
GGCCGACCCGACCTCCTCTCGGCCGACCTGCCCGCTCGGCCGATCCAACCTCGTCTCGGCTAACCCGACCTCTCTACCGACCTGACTATTTGGCCGATCCGTCCTCTGCTCACCCGATCCGCCCTCTGCTCGGCGGATCGACCAAGCAGATCGGCCAAGCAGAGGGCAGATCAGTCGATCTTCTTGCTCGACAATTCTTTGGGTCGGAGAAGAAACCAACCTCTACTAGCAGCTTAAGATTATTCGCTCAGATCTTCTCAACTGTAAACTAAATTTAATTCAGAGCAGTTTAAATTTAACTAATACCTTATATATCTTCAGCAACCGATTATGTCATACCTATATTTTATAATTTGTCATAATTTAAAGTTATTATAAATTATTTAAAATTCAACTGGTCTGATTAGATTCGGTTGACACCTAGTTGGTTGATATATTTTGGACTGACTTAGCAAAGTAGGTGATGCAATGACTCTGTGGCAGCACTATTTACGGGGGCATCTTGAAATTTTTATTATTTCATGCCAAAGTTTGTGAAAGAGGATTCATGGCATTGATTATGACCCATGAGATCACGTGCAGTATTTATCACCTCTCACGTGTAGGAATTATTACTTTGACTTTGAAATAAATATTTCCCGGGACTTAAATGAAAACTTATATATCAAACATTAATTAATAAAATATATTAGACAACATCATGAGGTGAAGTGACTCTTTACATTAAATGTGTTGGTCATCAATTTACTATTATTAGTTAAGGAGTCTCTTAACTATTAAAGCGAGGCTGATAATGACAAATTGTATATTAATACAAGAGGGAAGATAAGTCAAAGGGGAAGGAAAAAATTATATATTTTCATATATCTACAATATTTTTTGCTTTGATCAAAGTTATAATGTCTTCCTATATCTTACTAGGATGCTAAGAACAATTTTTATTAGGATGGTAAACCAACAAAGCCGAGCTAAGTTTTAGAATATTTACAATTATTTAATAAGGTGCCCGAATCAAATTGAATCTAAAATGAATTAATTTTTTAAAATAATTGTTAAAGATTAATTTGATTTATTTCTTATGAACTTGAACTTAGTCTGTTAGATATTATCGAGTTCTTTATTTAACTTTATCTTAACTATAGTTATTTAGATATTATTGAATTCTTAATTCAAACTTATTTCATTATTTAAAATTTTTACTTGTTTAATTAGTTATTGAGTTTTATAATTTAAATTTATTTATTCATTTTATTTATTTAGCATGTTCATAGTTAACATAGTTCATGAACCTTATTTAAGAACTTTAATAAACTGAATACATATGAATACATATGTATTCAAATTTATTTATTTAGTTAGTTTACTAAATAGTTTAAATTTATTTATTTAATTAATCTTATATATATTAAATAAACATAAATAATTTTTTTTCAAATTAAATACTAAATTTCATGAATGGTCAGTTTATTTTATTTATAGTTCTAACTTTGATTTCAGATTTTTGGAACTGATGTACCGATTTAGAAATAACTCAACTTTAAGGCCACATTTGAGTAATTGCTCCTAGTGAAATTGGCATCTTTCCTAGCTCACTTGTCCCATCCCGTCACCAATCAGTAAATGAGGCCTTCTCATTGGTATGAGCCATGGGTCCCCAAAAAATATCGATTTTCAACTAGTACAGACAGGTGGGGGCGCACTCGACTTGTCGTCCGTCGCAATGCCACGATCATCACGAGGTCGCTGTTACGTGCGCTGTCGCCAACGAAAAGCCCATGCGCGTCTCTCGGGGAGGGCCCGGCTCTGGCAGCCAATAAAAAAAGCCCATTCCACGGAATCCCTTTCCGCGTGGCCAAGGATTCTCTCTCTCCCCAAGTAACGGTCCGACGTCAACTTCGATTTTAGCTGGGCCCACCATAAGAATGCAATCGAAACCAACGCTATTCTGTACGTTGCCTCGTACGAGACAGCAGATCTAACGTCGCATGCTGGCCATCGCCGACACTTTCCTCGATCTCCCCCGTATTTTAAAAAAAAACTAAAATTAAAGCGAAAAAATAAGCCGTAACTGCCTCACATTCACCC
Source organism: Zingiber zerumbet (assembly GCA_037833815.1). Classification (NCBI taxonomy): domain Eukaryota; kingdom Viridiplantae; phylum Streptophyta; class Magnoliopsida; order Zingiberales; family Zingiberaceae; genus Zingiber; species Zingiber zerumbet. The sequence goes on along the minus strand of JBBMJZ010002313.1, from coordinate 9,925 downwards.
ATTTATTCTTTTGTTTTTTTAAATAAAAGTAAATAAAGAGTTAATAACCGAAATTATGAGCAATTAAAATTACATATTAGATATAAATCCTAGTAAAATGCAAAAAAAAAAAACAAATTTAACCTCCTACCAGGCTGCCACGTGTCCCGGGCTAATGCCATGCAGCTTTGTTCATTCTCCCACCGCCGATCACACAGAATAATAATAAACATTAACATAAAGATTTAATTAAATACAAAATGCGTGCGATGGTTAAAACATCGGGTGTTACTATATAAAATTTTAGGGGTCGAAACTTGACGTGACCGAGCATGACTTCCTTCATATCTTGGTCATTTGCATTAATGGCTAGTAATTATTCGTGATTTACCTCCTTCCTATTAGTTTAGGGATGAATTGACGGGACGCTAGGGTGAGCGAATCGCCTTTGCCACCTAATTAAATACAAAATGCAGAAAACGAAAGAGAAGAGGAGAATATAGCTGAGGTGGCTTGGCCTCTGCAATGTCGTCTTGTTCCTCCACTGTACATGTTGTTGTGGTGCTGGTACGGAGATGGCGGCCATCCTCTGCTTTTGCCTTTCCTTCTCTCATCCTGGGAATGGAGCTCCTGCGTAGAACTGAACTCGCCTAAACTCTTTCTTCTTTCCTCTCTTTCGAGATAAAGTATGCATTTTCACTGCTCATCTTCTTTTTCTTCGTTCATTTAGTTCTGACTTGCTTTCTTGGTGCTGTAAACTGCAATGTTTTGTCTTAGTTTTGGCTAAACTGAAACTTCTGCAGTCAGATTTCTTTAATCTTTTGCCGCTTTTGTTCCATCTTCTGCTTGATACTGATGATGCTAGGGATTGCTCACAGCTTGAGAGTGATTATTTGGATTTTAAGGTAAGTTTAGGCTGTTTCTAGTACTGAAAAGGGTGGCATGCATGGAGTTTGAGAAGCATGGTTGATGTTCAGAGCAATGAGAGAGCCTGAATTAGTCTCCTAACTGTTTGGAGCTTATTTTGGATTGTTTTTGGTGCTGAAAAGGTTGAGATGCATGGATTTGGGGAAGCATGGTGGTTTCTCAGAGCAATGAGGAACCCTAAATTAATCTACTAGCACAAACGATTAGCGATTGCTTCGTCCAGTAGCAAGAAAACTAGATCTAGACCTTTCTACTCATTCAAATCTGTTATGTATAATACCACTGTTAGGAGGAGTTTAATTTTCTCTCAAAATCACCAAAAAAAAATAGAAGTCTCCTACCTGTTTGTAGCTTTGTTTATGCAGGTGTTAATAGTTTCAAGAAGAGAGATATATTGATATCAAACAGAAAAACTGAGCTGAAATAGAATAAACACTAAGTTGAAAGCAGAAATATTATTGTGTGAATTCTCTTTTATTTCTGGTTACATTTGTATTAATGGTTAAAATAAAATAAGTTGTGTTTAAGTCAGTTTAATCCCTTGCTGCTACGAATGTTTGCATAATCTGAATTCACTACGAGCAATCTGTACAAAACCTCTAGCAAGAATCAGAAAAACCCATTCCAAGCCAAGCTAACAATAAGCAAATACACAGTTAAGTCGAGGAACTGATTAAGTTGAGTTCTATACAATGCTTATGACTTTGTCATCGATTGCATGAATCTTATCTCTTAGTTGAGTTCTATACAATGCTATATCATCAAGCTGTCTTCAAACTCTTGACTTACTGATTCTATATGTTTTTATACACTTGTCAGACTCATGGATAACAAGAAATGGCTGTGGAAGAGGAAATCTTTAGAAAATAACATTGAGGTAAGAAGTCAGTTAATATTTATATTTCCTTATTATTCTCCCTCGCGGTTCTTTAACTGTTTGCAATTTTTTTTCAGAAAGAGAGGACTCTAGAGTTAGAGAGATCCCTCGAAGAGTTAAAGGATCAACTTTCATTAGTTCGCATCGAGTCCAATACTAAAGATGATCTCTTGGCAAAACAAGCAAAAGTGTCGGAGGAAGCAATTGCAGGTTTGACATTTGCTCTAAAACTGCATAAACATGTGCTGTTTCCTTCTTTTTCTTCATTACTAATTCACCTTGTTCAATTTTTCAGGATGGCGAAAAGCCGAAGCCGAAGCCCTTTCTTTAAAGCAACAACTGGATGATGCTTTACTTCAGAAGAGAACTGCTGAACAAAGAGTAGCCGATAGAGATGTAGCATTAAAAGAGTGCATGCAACAGCTTCATGTGACCAAGGAAGATCAGCAGTTCATTGTCAACAATGCCTCCTTGAAGATATCGAGAGAGCAGGAGAAGATTCGCACATTAGAACAGAGGTTAGCAGATACAAATCAGAAGCTCACTGAGTCAGTGGTTGAAATTAGCAACTTGAATAGAATTCTAGTGATCAAAGAACAAATGCTCAAAGAAATGTGTGAGTCTAAATCAAATGTAGAAGCAAAGCTCATGGAAGAGATTAGTAGACTTGATTCATCTGAGAAACTCATTGCCTCGCTAAAGTATGAGCTATGCATGCTTCAGAAGGAGATTGAGATCAGAAACGAGGAGCGGGAATACAGCCATCGATCAGCAAACGCTGCTCATAGACAACACCTTGAGAGCATTAAGAAGATTGCTAAGCTAGAAACGGAGTGCCAACGATGGCGTATCATGGTCAGGAAGAGGCTGCCGGGACCAACAGCTTTAGCGAAAATGCGAAGCGAGGTTGAGTCCATTGAAACAAGGAAGAGAGCTTCGAGCTCCATGGGTGAAGATTTCCACTTAAAGGATACGGTTCTAGAGGACTGTTATGATCTATCAAGCAAGGGTGCTGTTGCTCTCGTCGATCGACTACGCACCACTGAAGACGAAAACAAGATTCTCAAAGAGTCACTGACCAACAAAAACAATGAACTTCAGGGATCACGAATCATGTTTGCACACACCGCATCGAAGCTGTCGCAGGTTGAGAAACAGCTCGAAGAACTATCCAAAAGGCAAGTCTGCTCGGAGCTAGCAACGGGAAGCAGCCCTATGCCATCTGATCTTCCACTTTCATCCATTTCCGAGCATGGTGCCACTGATGATGCTGTTAGCTGTGCTGAATCGTGGGCTTCGGCTTTGATTTCTGAACTAGAACACTTCAAAAGTGGAAAAAGGACCTTGTCATCATGCAGAAGTGCTGGAGTATCAGAGTTTAGTTTGATGGATGATTCAGTTGAAATGGAGAAACCTGCAACAGTTTCTGGAGACAATAATTCCTGTGTGACTACTAGAGACTCTTGTGCAGGGCTTGATTTATCAGAAGCCACAGGTAAGGAGGAGAGTCGAATCAGGTTCTCAACGTTTGAGAACCAACCCAATTGGCTTCAAGACATTCTTAGGGTCATCCTGCAAAAGCAGCATATCATGCAAAAAAGTTTCAGTGCCATTCTCGACGATGTTAGAGCTGCTCTCGGTGACCTGAATTACAATACCGAGGGAAATCGTCTCGACAGCAGAAGCAGTTCCCAACAATCTCCTTCAAACTTTGAAGAATCGGTTCACAAACTTGTGGAATTGGTTGAGGGAATCAGAAATGGTCTAAATGTGCCACCTGGAGATGGAGAAACCAATAGTAAAGACCAAAAATCTCCGTCGGTAAACCGATACTTTGCGCGTGCATACTTCTGGGAATGTGCTGAGCTTGCTGCTGTTCTGCAGAACTTTGTTTCGATGTGCAATGAGTTGTTATACAGAAAGGTTGATCTGCAAGAATTTACTGCTGGAGTAGCTTCAACTCTGGACTGGATTATAAACCATTCCTTTTTGCTTCAAGATGCTATCGACAAGAAGGCGACAATGAGGAAACATACAGAGGTAGACGAATCAAACAGTGAGAATGAGATCAAAGCTATGATTTCTGCGTCGAAAGGTGTGTATCTCTCATCGAGAATGGAAGATGTAGAGACCAAACTGAAAGATGAAAATGAGCAACTAAAACATGAGGTCATGAGTATGGAGACCAAAAGGAAAGACTTGGAAGAGGTGCTGAAAGCATCAGATGCCAAGAATGAAAAATTGATGGCTCGACTTGGAGAGTTGGAAGGTAACTTCTCCAATTTGCAGCTTAAAGAGTCAAAGGGGCACATTGAAGACCAGATTATAAACCTAAAACCGATCAAAGATGATCTTGGGACACAGCTTAAAGAGGCACATCAACAGTTCTCCTCCCTCGAAGTCGTCCAACTCAAAGAGAAAAACAATTGCTGCAAGGAATTAGAGGCAACATGTCTCGACTTGCAGCTACAAATAGAAAGGTGCGGACTATTCTCCATTTTTGAGCTTTGCTCTAAACCAAGTCTCGTGGTTAAAATGTCTTACTGAAATATTTGTCGCAGTGAATTGTCCAAGGAAACTCCAAAGTATGTTCTGCAGCAAGAAGAAAAGCTGATCGAGGCAGTAAGTATATTATAATTTATTCTGTGCTACACAGGATTTAATCCCGTTACTCCATCAAACATACAGATTCATGGTTTAACAATAAGTCAACTTGTTTAATTTCTAGCTGCATTTTGTTGTATGATCTTGCAGGATTGTGATATAGCTGCAGCTTCAATGAAGCTCGCAGCTTGTCAGGAAACGATCGTAAACTTGGGAAAGCAGCTGAAAGCGTTGGCATCGCCACAAGATGCACCTCTATTCGACAAAGTCATATCGAGCCCTGGCACTGCGAAATCGAAACGCCGGCTTCAGTTAGTCGATCATATGAGAGAAGAGGATCAGACGAAACCCAAATCCCCAAACACAAAGGAAGTCATATGCACTGAAGCACCAAAGCCAACAACAGCTGCAGCTTCTGAGAACCATCAGTCACAAAAGGAGGGTTCAATAAGAAGTGTCATGAATCTGCAGCCGGAGAAGTCTCCTGTTAGCAATCTGAAGTGTAAGACTGATGCAGGAATGCTTATGGTCGCCCCGAAGAAGCAAAAAAGAAGCTGGGGAGGGTTTCTGAGGAAGCTGCTGTTGTTTCATTCGACTTGACCTTCTTTCTTCTTTGGTTGCAAGTGCAGCTCAGCTCATGTAAAATAGCAATAAGATGGCTTAACTTGCTAGTAGAACGTTTGATCTGGTGTAAGGTTCCTTCCATTTGAGAGCTCGTTATGTTTGAACGTCGGATAATATCATGCACGTTGAGTAAGATTTATATTTAAACATGGAAAAGCAATTTCCGAGAAGAAAAGCATAGAGTAGACTTAGATTTGGTGTGTCATGGACAAGATTACCATTCTAAACTTAGATCTACCTACCTAGTAACACACATTAAAATACGCACGGATGAATCTCATTTAATTTCCCTCCTTTCTCTGTTCTTTTGGTCCACTTTTGTAGTCCTTTTTGGGGAATAGAGGAATCTTCGTGATTGCAACGCCACCCAAAAGCAAGAAGGCCCTTATCATGAAACCCCGACCGATTGGACTGCCTACCACCACCACTCGACCGGGTTTTTTTTCCATTTTTTTTCTTGTCACTCCCATTCAAATCCAACACTCACCTTTATTTTTCTCCATCTCTTTTCTTTTCCTTTCCTTTCTTTTACACGCAAAGTCAAACTCTCCCTCATCATTCGGTCTTCCCAGTTCCCACTCTGCGCGTGCTCCATCACTCAACTCTCAAAAACACAAAATATTTGCCATTAAATTTCATTTTTTTAATTTTCGGATTAATTTAAATATTCCATTCATTGTTTTCCATTACTGTGATGCACAGCTGATGTAATGCGCCTAAATGGAGACATGATTAATGAACTCAAATGATGATGAAATGTTCCCAATAGTTAAAGCTCCGTCACTTACGCCCCCACCCATGCCATATTGACATGTATATAAACCGACTGCTGCTTCTCCTTGCCTTAGCAAAGGAAGCCATGAAGACGATCCAACCACCATCACTCACCTTGTGGGACGGGCATTCCTCCTCTTCTTCGTCTCCTCCCTCTCCTTCTTCCTCCTCCTCCTCGACTTTCATCAATGCGGCTGTCACAAAGCGCCTTCGTTCTCTTGTCCCCGTTCAAGCGTCGTCGTCGTCGTCGGATACCATCGCTGCTGAATTAGTAAGTCATCATCACTGGTTAATCTTGAATAATTAGCTATAATTTAGTAAGTTTAGTATTTCTCATTCACTCAATGACAGTTACGGTTCACGTGATCTGATTTGGGTTGACTCGAGTTAAATTTAGGTCCATCCGGGCGGGACGCGATGGAACCCGATGCCGGAGCAAGTAAAGCTGCTGGAGGCGCTGTACGCTGGCGGTTTGCGGACGCCGAACCCGGTCCAAATCGAGCAGATAACGGCCGAGCTGAGCCGGTTCGGCCGCATCGAAGGCAAGAACGTTTTCTACTGGTTCCAGAACCACAAGGCCCGGGAGCGGCAGAAGCAGAAGCGCGCCGCCGCCTTCCATCTCAAAGTAAGTGGCGCGATCTTCCTAAATTGCAAGACGAAACGACGAATGAATCGAAAATTGTTTGCAAACCGATCGCAGAAGGAAGAGATGGCGACGAAGGAGGCGACGGTGGATTTGGGTCGCAAGCGGAAGTGCAGAAGCTGGAGCAGAGCGGATGTGGCGGTGGTGGAGGACTGTGAGAGGAGGACGTTGGAGCTTTTCCCACTGCACCCCGAATGGAAACAGATTTGATAGTCTTCTTCTTTTGCGCCTTCAAATCATAAAAACGCACTCCCTGCTTTTGCCTTCTTGTTCTGCTTTTCTTTCCTTTAAAAGTACTGTTTTTTCTTTCCCGCTTCTGTCGAGCCGTTTCAGTCTTTGGAAGAAGCCATGCACTGCGAGAGGAAGCAGAAGAAGTGCCGCTGGCTTGAGAGTTGAGAGAGAGCGTTGTATCTTGCTCGGCTATGTTGCTCGACAGGGCAGCGACAGCAACGGCCGCAGCGCTGAAGGCGAGCATGAATGGAAGCATGATTGCAATAGCAATGGGGAGGGAGACATGAGTGCTGGTACTTGGTCCTAGGAAATGCAGGGCAGAGAGCGAAGGTTAAAGTGTGAGTGTGTTCTGACAAGTGAGGTGAGATCAACGAACACTGCTCTGCTCTGCTCTGCGCTGCCCTGCATTGCCATGCCCTGCTCTGTTTCTGAGTCCACTCCACTAGGGCGGAAGCGATGCATATGAACGACTGATAACGCTTAGTTTAAGCATAGTTAGTGAAGTGATCTCCTCCTTCACGTTGTCGGCTTGTTGCCCATGTGGCGAACCCCCGTTCGTTGGTCGGACCGCTTCGGGATGGGTGAGAATGGGATTGGAACCCGGTCCGGCTCAGATTATTGAGCGGGACCCGACAACGTTGATCGAGTTGCAATAGGGGAGGATAGGTGAGGACGAGTCTAGTGTAAGCATGCAAATCCACACTCAAAATGTCATGATGGACTTTTTATCTATAGACACGCTTTTTCTGCCTATTTTCTTATTTTTCACCTTTTTGATGTGTGTTTGTGCAAAGTGATTGAAATGGATGTTGCAAAAAGTGTTGGTTGGTGGTTGCTTTATTTGTAGCTTCTATTTTGTAGGTCGGTAAATCTATCTAGCCATAATCTATAACTTAGATTGAGCTATAGTTGGATTTATCAATTTTTTCCCCAATCGAGATATCCTCTGTTTTCACCTAAGAAATATGTATTGAGGGAAACAAAATATCAATCATTCGGAACATGGAGTGTAATTAGATCAATTTATTTATATTTATATTTTGGGATGCATATTATCAATTAGAAGGATTTATGATTCACTTGAAAAAATAAAAATAAATTATAATGTATACACGTAATTAATATATAGATATGATATTATTAAAGTATTCTTAATAATAACTTATAAAATGTATTCTGATAAGTCAATTTCTAACCATTTAATATTAGCGGATGTAACTTTCTTCATCCTCCAACATAATTGTCAAATTCAGTTATTAGATTGGACCGGCCGGACTAAACCGGATGGTAACATTTATAGATTTTAATTTATTTTTTGTAATTTTAAATTCTTTGTCTAATATTAGAGATTTTTTTTAAAAAAAATATGTATTTATTTTATCATTTTTAGTATCCAACTGCGTTAAAATTGTCTTTATAAAAAAACTATATAATTAATAGTTATATGGTTCGATAAAAAAATTGAAATTTAAATATTTTTTTAATTATTTAAATTTACTTATTAGTAAAATATATTTTTTACCTAAAAATGGAGAGTTACTGAATGCTTCTCTCCATAACCATAATAAAACTAATTTTAAAAATATATGTTTTTTCTATTCCAACCAATCTACGAAAGTCAAATGTATTTTTTTTCCGAGTCAAACGTCAAAGCAGCACCGACCGCGTTCCTCCTCCTCCAATTCCTCGTCTCCATCTCTGTCTTTTCCTCAATTTCACCAATCATTAAGCGGATATTAAACTAGAATTTCAATAACGCGTTAATCTCAATCAATCCAAATGGAAGAGCGAGAGATGGAGGAATTGGTATGCAAGATCGCCGGCGGCAACCGCCACCGCTACACCAGTCTCCGCGACGTCCTCCAACGCCACCGTCGCCACCACCCCATCTTCCGCAGCTCCCTCGGCCTCGCCCGCTACGCCTCCATGTTCACGTCAACAGCGTCGTCGACGTCGCGGTACCAGCACTACTCCCGCGGCGGCGGCAGCGGCAGACGGCCACTGCTCATCGACGCCTCGGCCATCCGCATCCGGGACCAGCTAGTGAAGCGCGCGGCGTCGGCGTACCTGAAGTCAGCGGCGACGGTGGTGGACGCCGGCGATCACCGGGACCGCGTGGTGAGAATGTGGCGGCGTTGTCTGAGCTGGCGAGCGTGTCTGTGGGACCCGCTCGAGAGCTGCGTTGGCGTCGCTGCCCGGACGGTGAGCCACGTTCTCGCCGCCGTCGTCGGCCACCTCGACCGACTCTGGGAACGGGGGAGGAGTTTGCTTCACTGACCTTAATCCGACAATGTCCTTAATTTCTAAAGCTACTTGGCGATCTCAAATTTCCTTACATAGTCCACTCGCTCCATCAAAGATTCTGACAGAAACTCAAATTGCCAAAGTTTTCCTTCCCTTCTTCCTTTCTTGTATTCAAGAGTGATGAATAAACATCTTCAACAGTTTCAGAAACCTTAGTTTTGATGCAAAAGAAGCAAATTCAAGCTTCCGAAAACACGATCGAACAACAAAATTATGTTCGAATGCAAAAGTTTTGTTTTCCTTCCATTCAAGAATGATGAATAAACATCTGAAACATATTAAAAAATATTGGAATCTAAGTGGATGAACACAAGGAAAAAACATCATAAACATAAAAAATGATCTCTGAGAAACAGAAACATGATCGGGTAACCAAATCTGAACAAAATACAGCATCAGATTTGTGTTGAAAACCTGGTAGAAACTGATGCTTCATCAGTTACGTTGTTGCACTAGAACAGAGGAATTGTGAACTTTACCCTGTTGGGAAGTTGTTGATCTTGTCTGAAAGCATGAAGGTAAAAAACTAGGGATGTGGCGATTTCGTTGACCAGTTGTAGACCTTGATCTGCTATGTAAAACAAGTAACATCAGTGCCGAGCCAAGAAATGAATCGTTGGCCCTCCAATGCTCAAGTCAGTTACCGGAATAGTGGAAGAAAATGGAGCAACAATAACCCTAGCGCAAATAGTGAATAACGCATACCTCTACTGGTGATGGACCCCCTTTATATAGAGCTCTGATGGGCGATGTGCACGCTCCTCGAGACATGTGCACGTTTTCCAATATGTCATATGAAGAGATCTGTCAGGAAAGTACATCTGACACCATGCCTTAACAGGGCATGCATATCCCTAACAAGACAATAGAAGCTTCCACCGTACGATCCGCCTGTCGACCATGCCTTGTGTTCGCTGTGCTATCTCCCAAAAGGATATCGAGAGATACGACCATAGTCCTGC
>JBBMJZ010002305.1:0-12010 GCA_037833815.1 Zingiber zerumbet | reverse complement strand
CATGTGCCTCGCCATGCAGTACTGGAAGCCAATTTTAGAAATTAATATTTAATCAACTTTGAAACCTAGGTTGATTTGGATCAAACGTGTTAAGTTCCGCAGACGATCCAAGTCTAAACCAATAAGAACATATAAGTTAAGCTTAAAATCAAAAGTGTTAAGTTTCGCAGACTATTCAAGTTTAACTTAAAAGAATACATGGTAGATAGGAAAGGTTCAGAACTTGTACAAAATTTTTATATATGGGAACCGTTAGGTTTTCCGAGTAACAACCAACACGGAGGGGCAGGAAGACCCGGTGGGTCGACGATCGAATATCAAGGAGCTTGTAATCCTTTGTTTGAAGAGAGATTGTTGGGTTGCAAGATTGCAAACAAAGCCCCAAATTGAAAACACATGGGAAGATTATGAATTTATAAGGGAAAGATATCTCCATTGACATGAAACTTTTTGGATAGAGCCCAAAAATAAAACCACGAGAGTTTAGGCTAAAAGTAGATAATATTATATTTTATGGAGATATTTAAATTCTTTTGGTCCTAACACTGTAACACATGAAGAACTTGAGGTAGAAAAAGACGTCAACGCAGAAATCAGTAGTACAGAGTGTTGGTGCCGAATCAATAGAAAAAAATGTCGACATCAAAATCGACAAATAATAATATTGACGTCTAAATCGATAATAGTAGTATGAGGTGACAGCAGCAACATAGAGTGACAGAAAAATTAGGTAAAAAAGAAAATCTCGATACCATAAATAAAATTAAGAAGAAGAAAAAATTAATATTGAATCTATTAAAAAAATATTAGAAACACAAATATAAAATTATATATAGCTAAGTTAAAAAAATCTTAAATAAATAAACAAATAAATATAACCTAAAGACAACGCCAGTTGTGAAGCGGAGAGCTTCGGTTGTAACACTAATCTCTGATTTGCTATCGGAATTTGACCGAAGGAGATACCCTCCGCAATATGTATGTCAGTGGTAGTAACAATTTATTTATACAGAATGAATATCCTAATTCTGCTCTTGATTCCTTTTGGCTGATGGAAAATCTGTAAGGTTAGGCTCGGTCGATCACAAATAATCGGTTTGAAGATTAAAAAAATAATTTTTTAAAAAAAAAACAGTGTGATGAGGAGGTTATCTATCCGTATCCGGCCATTCTTCGCCCGCGACCACTGCTTCCCTCATGGACGCCTCTTCTGCGGCTTTCCTCCGCGTTCCCCTCCCTCCCAGCCGTTGCTCCGCCGTCCGCCGCGCATCCGTCCGCCGCGCCTCCATATGCTACTGCACTGGCCCCACCTCGTCTCCACAGCCGGAGCCCCGGCAAGCCCTCGGAAGCAGAAGGCAGTGTCTCCTCCTCCTCGCCCTCTCCTCTGCCGCTCTCTCTTCCCCGGCCAGGTCAGAGGACATCCCGCTCTTCGGGATCAAGAAGAGGATAAAGAAAATCGAGGAGGAGGCGGAGGAAATCGTGCAGGAAGGGGAGAAAGCCGTGGAGAAGGGCATCGTGGCTGCGGAGCAGGGCATCGTGGCGGCGGAGAAGGAGATCCAGTCGGCGGAGGGGATCGTTGCATCGGCTAGCCTCAGCCTCGCCGGGGATCTTCTACAGGCCGGCGCGGTCGCTGGAGCTGAGGCCGTCGGGGTGCTTGTCTCCGTCTCCATCGTCAACGGCATTCTTGCGCCGGAGAGATAGAAACCCTAATCGATTTCACGTTGGCCTTTCAAGGCATCGCCGCATCGGACGTGAATGAAGTGCTGAAACTACTATGCTTATTGTGCTTTTCTTTTCTTTTTTTTTTCTTTTTTTTTTTTGCAGCAAAAATTGTGTGTTTATATTTAAATAACAAATTTGCATTTTATATTTCTTCTCATGTAATAACAGGTTTTATTTTTCGATTAAAATTTGAATTGTATTTAAAAGCTATGTAAGAATCCGGATTATAGCAAGAGCAAAATATATATATATATATATATTCAATCTCCTCTAACCTCTTTATTTTCCGACCTCAAAAAAATGAATTCATTTTATAAGGATAGATCATGTGTGAGTTGCTTTTTCTATAAAAAAAATAAATAATCTTTTATATTTATTTTTTCCCATTTTTTAAAATAACATATGATTTAGTTAAGGTTATTAATCGAATTGATTAGTGACCATTTAGCATTCGCTACTGTCGTGCAGATTAGAGTGGTGACGCCTGTTATGATAGATATAACGGGAACTTTATGTCAAGTTTTTTTTAATTGTTCCTCCGAGATCATTATAACGGTTGTGACTGCTTATGCCACAAGAATCTTAAAATTGAGCCACAGGCTTCAACTTTATTACCATTTCTGATCGGTTTGGGTCCGCCGTCCGCAGGGGGGAGAGAGAGAGAGAGAGGATGGGTAGCGGCGGAGGCGGCGTGGTTAAGGACGTTGGGTCAAAGGCGGAGCTCGATGAAGCGCTCCTCGGGGCGACGGCGGTGGTCGTCCACTTCTGGGCGTTTTGGTGCGAGGCATCGAAGCAGATGGATCAAGTATTCAGCCATCTCGCCACAGACTTCCCTCACGCTCTCTTCCTTAGGGTCGGTAGCCTGCTTTTCTACCGTTTTCTCTTTCGGTTTTCTGGGAAAGAATCTTTCTTTGATCTGATACGACTTAGGGTTTGACAGAGCTCGCGTAACCGTGAGATAGGAAGTAAGAGAAAAGGGGAAAGAAAAAAGGGTTAACATTTTGAGGGACTTCTAACAGCCAAAGACTTTTAATTTATTCAAACAACTTGAGTTTTTTAGTATCTAATTAGTTTCAATGATAATGCATACTTGTTTTATTTATTTATTGTGTTTCATTTGTTTTGGTATGTTTTGTTCTTGTTCGCATACATCTCAATGTTTGCCTTGGAACTTTATGTTTGCATTTTTTTTTCCACTGTCATTTGATCTTATAAGCTTAGTGTCCTTTTAGGTTGAAGCTGAAGAGCACCCAGAAATTTCTGAGACTTATGCAGTTTCAGCTGTTCCTTATTTTGTATTTTGCAAGGTTAGTTCTTTCCCAGCTATTTCTTGTTTTTGAAGGTGCACAAAGATGGATGATTTCTACATTGTGACCTTGACTACTGTAAAGATATTTTGATGGTACCTTAATTTGAAATAAATTTCCTGTAGTAGGGGTTAGTTGGATAAGAGTTTGCATACTGTTGGAAAGATTATAACAAGATTTTTAGTCAGATCTAACCTATAAAAGTATTGTACAGGAAGGCACTAATCTGACAATAATGTTCAGATTGTTATTTCATTTAACCGTTACTTTATATTCAAAAGTATCGTGGCAAAGATGTTTTTTTTCTTTTTCAAACAGGTAATTGGTTAGTGCTATGACTAAATTCTTGGTGAAAATACTGAACGTTATTGAGTGGTAGAAATAATTCTGGCATTGAGTTATTTTTTTGTATAATTTACTCTAAAAGACTGGAAGGCTTTCATATTCAATAGATTGCAGAAAGTTTTCTTCATTAGATTTTTTTACATTTTAGAGTTAATGAGGGTTTTAATTACTTATGTTGTAGGTTTAAGGCCACATGAGGTATTTACTGATTAGGTGTCTGGTTGTCCCTGAGTCCTATATATATGTAGTGTAGAATTAGGTTATCTTCTTCAATTTTTTTAGGAGTCATAACTTTGATATGAGGACACAACCTCCCATTTCTTCATTCATCTTACCACTTTCTCCTGGCTATTTCCTCCTCTCTTCTGGTTGAGAATTTAAAAAATTGATTGAGGCGTACTGCTGCACTCGACGGCTTCCCTCCTATCTCTTGTAATTAGTTCCATGTCTCTAAGCTTCTTCTCAAACATTAATTTTTTCATGATTCACTTATCCTCTGTACATTGTGTAGTATGTTGTTAGTTTGTTTGTTTCGTCCAACATGTACTTCCTGTCAGTGTAGTGGTTAAATTTTGTTCACTCTTTGTTTCTCCTGACACCATCTTCATCTCTCTGCGTAAAATTATCAAAAACTTAATCTACTCCTGACATTTTTTTCCCATCTTAGACTCTCAGTGTAGACTTGGATGCTCACTCCGTTAATTGTAACTTTAAAAGATTGATTAGTGTTTGTCTCTCTTCCAGTTTCATTTCTTCATCAAGTAGAATTATAGAGCATTACATACCAGAGGTAAAACCAGATCTTTCAAAAGTATTATCAAATTTTATCAGCATTCCTTCCTAACTGCCTTCTCAGATATTGGAAACCTACCTTTCTATCTGTTTTCTCGATGACCCTTTGCATTTGTGTATTCATAATCACAAAGTTTAGAATCCTACAATTTCTTTGATTTGAGGTTAAGAAAGAAGATTTACTCATTTGAAAATCAGTTCATATTTCTATTTTGAAGATCATCTTCAATTTAACATTCAAAGGCCCTTTTTAAGATCATCATCAATTTCAGTCGAGCTATCAAATCTTTTGAAGATAATTCAACATGTTCACTAATATTTTAATCCTTTTGACATTTTGTTTGAGCGTCTTTATATTTTTATTAATCTATGTATGGGTCATTTCTGTTTCATGTAACAAGTGGACATAGAAAATACTTAAACTCCATTTTGTGGGGGTATCGTGCTATAGGTGAAATCTCACATAAGGCGTTAAGTGCTTGGTGTTAGTTTGAGATATTTGTTTGGTTTGCAAACTAATCATGCCATAACATTCGAGTGGATGATTTGATTGATTAGGACAAAAATTTATTCTTTAGCTTCCATTTTTGGGATATTAATATTTAGCTTTATTTCATTTCCTCAGGATGGTAAAAATGTTGATACACTTGAGGGGGCAAACCCAACTGTTTTAGCTAACAAGGTTGCAAAACTTGTTGGACCTGCTAGCTCTGTAGAATCTGCTTCACCTGCAAGTCTAGGGATCGCTGCTGGCCCTACAGTTCTGGAAGTTGTGAGAAACATGGCAACACAAAGTGTCTCTTCCAAAACTGAAGAAATCAACTCTGGCCTCAGTGATGAGCTGAGAAAGCGTATACAGCAGCTTGTCGACTCATACCCTATTTTCTTATTCATGAAAGGAAGTCCAGAGCAACCTAAGTGTGGATTCAGTCGAAAGGTGGTTAATATATTGAAGAATGAGGGAGTTGAATTCAGAAGTTTTGACATTCTTTTGGACAATGAGGTACGTGAAGGAATGAAGAAGTTTTCCAATTGGCCTACTTTCCCTCAGCTCTTTTGCAAGAGTGATCTTCTTGGCGGGTGTGATATTGTAGTTGCTATGCATGAAAGTGGTGAATTGAAAGATGTGTTCAAGGACCATGGAATTCCTATCATTTCAAAAGAAACCGAAATTGCAAAAAATTCAGAAAGCCCTATACCAGAAAAAAGTGGTGACATTTCTGAATCCACAGGCCTTAGTGCCGAAGTTGCTTCTCGGCTTCAAACTCTTGTAAACTCAAGCCCTGTGATATTATTCATGAAAGGGAAACCAGAGGAACCAAAGTGTGGATTCAGTCACAAGGTTGTTGAAATTCTTCAGCAAGAGAAGGTTGCGTTTGATAGCTTTGATATTTTATCTGACGATGAAGTGAGGCAGGGTCTAAAAGTTTTCTCTAATTGGTCAAGCTATCCCCAACTATATATAGGAGGCGAACTGATTGGAGGATCTGATATTGTGTTGGAGATGCAAAAGAGTGGGGAGTTGAAGAGGGTTTTAGCTGAAAGAGGAGTCGTTCCAAAGGTTACACTTGAGGATAGGCTGAAAAACATCATCACCTCGTCACCAGTGATGCTTTTCATGAAGGGAACTCCTGATGCACCGCGCTGTGGTTTCAGCTCAAAAGTTGTTAATGCCCTTCAGAAAGAAGGAATCAGTTTTGGGTCCTTTGATATCCTTTCTGATGAAGAAGTGAGACAGGGATTGAAGACCTATTCTAACTGGCCAACCTATCCTCAGCTTTACTACAAGGGCGAATTGATTGGAGGATGTGATATTGTGATGGAATTGCAGAGCAGCGAGGAGCTCAAGTCAACCCTTTCAGAGTGATGTTAATGTTATGGTTGTAGTGACAGTTAATCATGTTTCCCTTTGTGGTCCTAATTCCAATCACATCAACTTGATGTGTATCGTACCATTGTGTTGTTTGTTTTACCCTTGATACCATATGCTGCTAGTTCACCTTCAGTTTTCTTTATATTTTGCTCATGGATTTATGATTCTCATTAGTTTAACCTTTTCAGTTAAAGAACTTTTAGTTGAAACTGATGTTATATGATCTATATACAAATAGTCTCGATTCTGAGTATCTCGCTTGACAAATCTTGTTTCGTGATGGGGTGCATTTGTGCTTACGGGCGTCATATGATGATTTGGCAATCAAGTATTTTAATGCCTAGATTAATATCCTCGATTGATTTGTTTGTCCGATTACAATTATCTGTAAGTTGAATCTCTTTTTTTTATTATTATTAAATAGCATGTTTTATCAGTTTTTTTATGATTGATTATAATTCTGTTTAACAAATGCCAGTTTAGCAAAGAGTCTGCGAAATCTGACCTGATGGTGGTAATACATAGGTCATTGTGGCGTTTCGTAGAATTAAAAGAAAATAGAATTGTTGTGGACTAGAATTTAAGTCTGTATCAGATTCATTAGTGTTTCATGGCGCTACTTTAATTTTATTATAATTGATGCAAACCTTCATTTGGTATGCAATTATGGCATATAATCCATGGGTGTGAATTACGAGCACCATCATAGAAAATCCATCTTAATTTGAAACCTGCCGATCTTTGTTATTCCTAAATCTAAGGGCCTGACACTAATTACCGAAATATTTCAATTAAGAGAAAATCAACTCCACTCTAATACTATTGACAGCGCAATGAAATTAACCAACAGGGTTTTTCTAAGCCCCTCAGTTGCAAGTAGATAGTGCAAAAATGCTGTTTGAAGCATTTATTTCTGTTTCATCTTCAAATGGTAATAGGTAACAAAATTCTCCCAGGTAGTACAAGATGTCAATGCTTTGGAACAAAGCAAACAAAATGTCCAATTTAGCTTTAAAAGAAACACAACATATAGTCATACAATCCACCAAAAGATATGTTTGACAAAGGAGATTTCCACTGTCTACCAATGTTATTAGAATCAAACAGCAACAGCAAAATTTGGCAGTTCAAAGTCAAGTTTAGAAAAATAAAACGTAATGATCAATGATTGATCAAGGGTGTTTCCTGAGCGGTTCCCATTTGCTGTGAGGAGTTTCTTTGTCTTTCCACCCATTTTGGGAGGAACCATGAAGAAAAATAGGATGATTCCACATACTTTCTCCTCTGATCCGTTTCTTTTTCCTCTAGATAAGCAAAGCTTTTTAACCAAGGACCAACCAAATAGGTAAGCAAGCTTCTCAATAATCCCACATCTCTTCGCTCAGAGCCTCTAGATTCTCAAAAGCTTGCACACCAAGTCAAAATTTCATTACCTCAACTGAAAGCCAATTTATCACATCTTGGACGTGTTGATCGTGGATCCAAAGTTATGTGATTTGATTGAAACACTTTCTTAATCAGTGATTCTTGTTTTATAAGATATATCCTCAAAATTTGTCTTTAGGTGTCAAGCAGACCAACCATAAACTTATCAATACTGCCCCAGTTGTCACTGCTTTCATCCCCTCTCCCCTTATAAATCCATCCTAAAGATCACATTTTTTGAAAAATTATCAAACTCAGACAATAAATCAAAGGGCTTAATTTTACCACTGGCATGAGAACTCTCTTAAAGGAATGAAATCATATAATCTTTCTTGAACTTGCAAAGAAAAATTGAGCATTGAGAGTGTTGAAAATGACTCCACCGAAACCCTAGCGGAACCAGAATAACTTAGGCCATGACATTTCAGATGCTGCGAGCAAAGACAAACAAAGGGAAAGGGAGAAGAAGCACCTGCTCTGCGAAACGTCGTAGATCTGACCCTTGATGGCCATAAGCAGCGGCTTCTTGCGGTCGGGCCCGTCGTAGGCGCGGAGCTCCACCTCCGAGACCCTCCCGAGCTGCACCGGTGACGGGAGGGGCTCTCGCTCCACCGCCTCGCGCTCGCGCTGCTGCGGGGTCGGCGGCTGGGTCTCGAAGAACCCCGCCACCGTGTAGTATATCGCCGCTGCCAAAGCCAGTACCGTAAAAAACGACGCCGGCGACAGACCTGTATAGGCCTCCACCGCCTGCTTCAGCGTCTCCCACGCTTCCGCCACCGCCATGGATTCTCCTAATTCCCTCCCTCCCTCGAACATACCGGGACGGTTATCGTTTCTGGGCAAAATTTCTACCCAATGAAGCATCGCCTCGTGGCATTAAAAACAGTTCCGGAACAAACCCAGCAATCCGCTCATGATCCTAGAATTCAATATGCACCGTTCGTCCAGCTAAAGGATCATCGACGACAATCCAAATTTACACGTGGCGGCCGAACATGGAGAACAAACCGCTTCTCTAGAATGGCTCTTGCATCCGGTCCGATCAGATCAATCTCGCGCATCGCGAGCGGGCGAGTCCAGTAGGAACTTCTGCGGGATCCTCTTTCCCGAATTTATGTGTCCTTTCTGTCCCGTTCGTCGATCAGACATCCGAACTAGTTCACCTTAGAGCTTTTTTAATATGGCACGATGGACATGAACGGTACCAACCGAATTTAAATATTATTGTTTGCCCCAAAAAAAATATTCGACAAAATGGAAAAATATATGGCCAAATTTTTATGTCACAAAAGTCTTCTAGTATTGGTGTTCTAATGTAGAAATGCTGTCTGCTAGTGAGTTGGATTTCAAGTTTGTGTGTTATATTTCTGAAGCCCAAGTTTCATTTTTTTTGATGTCCTGTTGATTTAGTCACACCATTTGGCTTTCATTAACTTTTAGGTCTCAGATTGCTATCTCCCCATCCAAGTGTAGTGAATAATATATCAAGCTATATCAATTTGGTGGCCAACTCAATCGTAATTTTACGACCGAGTCCAACAGCGATTTCACTACTCCGCCCCGAATACGATTTCATGGCCATAGCAAAATCCCGACTATAGTCAAGCAGACGCTCAATCAATCAGCTCAGTCATGATCGATTTTGCAAAAACCTTCATGAGATTGTTTGAGTGGCCACTGGTCAAATCGGGGATAGATAAAATAAACCGGGACTGATACGGCACATGGCGAGTCAAAGCCACCCTTAATTAGCTTAATTGCTTCACCCGATCTTGCGTCCAAACCAAGTCTCAGCGTTTACTCAACACTCCCATCCCATGAATATAATTGACTAATACAGTATGTATTTGAATCAATTTTGACCTCATTTTGCAGCTCAGCGAAAGTCATGAACACAAAAAGGTTATCTAAACCTCAAATACGCGAGTCCAAAAGTGAGATATATAGAATTTAACAAATATATATTATAATAATAATTAAGTCTTTATCCCCCCAGTTAGTTATATACTTATATATAATTAAAGAAAAAATTATTAAAAAGAAAAACAAATCACTGTCAATCCCATCCCATTCCACTCCACCACAGGAAACCTAACCATCGGAATTTTGACGTGTAGCAATCCTTCACTCTACGCGTCGATTTAACTAGTCGGACGTGTAACTTCCGTTGGTCCGTCTCTTTCTCGATCTTAAATAATTTAGTGCTTTTTTGTATTGATTTTACTCTCTCAATCCATATAATCTACGGGGACGATGTCCTCTCCCTCCTCCACCCACTGTACTACGCCCAGCGAGCCTTCGCTTAACATTCTCGCGTCGATCTGCTGTTCTCGATCGATCGGCAATGGCCTCATCCATTAATGGCGGCAACGGCGACTTTACCGCCATCGACCTCATCCGCCACCATCTCCTCGCCGACCTCCCACCCACGCCCCCATCCTTCGCCCTTCCTCCGCCGCTTCCTGCCGCTCCCCCGACCTTCTACAGCACCGATTTCCTCCGCGCCTTCCCCGAGCCTTCTGTCCCCATGATCAGCTTCGCCTCCTGCCGCCCTCTCCTCGCCAACGCCAGCGTCGAGCTCCCTCCTGCCACTCTCACGTCAGACTGGCAGGAGAGGCGGCCGCCCCCGCTGGATGACGGACGGAGGTACCGGGGCGTCCGGCAGCGACCGTGGGGGAAGTTCGCCGCGGAGATCCGCGACCCCAACCGCCGGGGCTCGCGGCTCTGGCTCGGCACCTACGACACCGCGGTCGACGCCGCCCGGGCCTACGACCGCGCCGCTTTCAAGATACGCGGCCGCAAGGCTATCCTCAACTTCCCTAACGAGATAGGGTGCTCTGGCGGCAGCCACCTAGCAACCCCGCCAGAGAAAAGAAAGAGGGAAGCGGCGCCGGCGTCCGAGGAAGCGAAGAGGAGGGTAATGATCAAGAAGGAGCCGCCGTCTGTCGTGGTCCAAGTCATTGATGTGCCGGCCCCGTCAACGACGATGTGGGATTGGGATCTCGGCTTCGAATTCGAATTGGGAGAGGAGGAGGAGGACGCGAAGGCAACACATGACGCGCCGCCTCTGTCGCCGTTATCTCCTCATCCATCCTTAGGCTTTTCGCAGTTGCTCGTGAACTGAGAGCTAAGCTGAAATGTATGTTGAGCTGGAAATCAAGTAGCTATAGAAATAATGTAACCAGTAAAAAACTTGTACTTACAGTATAAATGTTTCCTTATAAGCAGCACGTAAATGAAATGAATGTGAATTTATGTTACGAAATTTCGATCGGACCCACTAAAGGAATCGATGCAATCGTCGTGGCAGAGTGGGTCCCTGGTTGGTACGGTCCAATACGGATCCTTGGACTCTTATGAGGGACGGCATTTGGTTGGACTCTTTCTCCATCAAACTCGACCGGCCACTTCGCGGTCAGCTCCACTGCTCCGGCACCGCTTCCGCACGTGAACTGGGACTCTGATCGAATTACAAAACTGGGGAAGAATTGCCGTCCTGATCGCCCAATATGGTCCCACGAGTTCAGCTGTCTCTCCAGCGACGGCTGATGGACGCCGGCGACGTGGGCCCTACGCGTTTGGTCGAGATATTAATCGGCCCAAAAGCTGTTTTTTTTTGTCCTGTTCCTCTTTCCTCTTCGGGTGGTGCGGCTTATGGCGTTCAACCAATGGGCAGGTTGGAGAGCGTTACCAATATGCGACCGCCGGTCGAATTACTATTTAGAAGGATAATTATGGGCTTGAGTTCTATTTTTTTTTTTAAAAAAAAAATGATATTTCTAAAGGCGAAAGAATAATTTGCTTTATGTTTACCATCTCCAGTGACACTCTACCCTCTTATTACTAAGTCGGTTATATGTCTCCAATTAATGAATCACTTTTTGACGGACATGTATCCTCGGAGAAGTTTTTTTTTCACACTTCCTAATCACTTAGTTGAAATTGATTATATAATTTATCTCCTTTATATAATTTAGAGACGGATAATAAAAAATATTATATAAACTAATTAAAAAAATAAGTTTTGCTTGACTAAAGATGAAGTTTAGTTTTCAATAGGGTATATATATATATATATATTCTCTCCCCCTTTGGTCCTCCATTCAAAACATTAAACTAAACTTTTATTTTCTCAACTTTTTAAATCTAAATTTTCCTAGCTCTCGCTTCTTCCTAATCCTTCCCATCATCTTTCATCACTCTCGCTCCTGCTGGAAACACCGCTTCCGGCCCATCCGTCGCAAGCAAAACAAAAGTGTTGTAAGCTAAGTACAAAATACAGCTACAAGCTTATTCTTGAATGGACTGGAAACCTTCAAAACGCTTTGCCAATCTATTTTCCCTCTCAGCCGCAAGTTTTTTTAGTTAATCTCTCTCTCTCAGCTTGCTATTCGCACAAAACCTTCAAAACACTTTTTCAAATATATTTTCCCTCACAGTCGCTCCCTGGCTCAGACGTACTCGCTCTAAACCTTTTGTCGTTGCCGCCAACTCCCCTTCTGCTCGTCCGCCGCAAACTAATCAAAGGTACCGCAAGTTTCTTCTC
>JBBMJZ010002283.1:0-12014 GCA_037833815.1 Zingiber zerumbet | reverse complement strand
TACTCCACTTTCTTCTACTATTCCAGTGACTGATTGAGCGTCGGAGGATTAACACTAGGGACTCCTTTCCTGGTTCGACACTGACGGTTCTTGTGCTGCAGAGCGGAGTGGAGTCTATATCCAGTCAACACAGCAACCACATCCTCAGCTAACCATCTTCTCGATTTTTAGACAAGATCATATTGACACAGTTTGTGGGAACGTAGCTTGCATCCGAAACGAGTAGATGGAGGATGTTGGATGACTCACCACGGTGACTTTGACAAAGGAGGAGCTGGATATGTTGATACAAGCCCGAACAGCAAAAATGGTGGATCAACAACAGCAACAAGCGTTGTCCAAGCACCAAGTGTATGAGCCTGCAGCATCAACAGCAGGTCAGCAGGCTGGATATAGAAACCGAGCGGATCACATATCCATTCGAGGCCAGAATAAGAAGTCGGCCGACACATATGGGGAGACGCCCAGCGCGTCGATCCCCTTCCATCGGGAATTGTTCTATATTCCATCAGAGGAGCTGGGCCGAGCGGATAGGGAATGAGGATCTTGCTCAGACAAAGCGCTCATTCAAGATCCACGGAAGGGGAAAAGCACCAAGGAATGATGATTCGGCCGAGCGGATCAACCAATAATTCTCTCAAGGGATCTTGGATAACCCTCTGCCCAGACACTACACTCCACTCCACTGGTGATCTAGGAGTACAATGGAACTACTGATCTGGACGACCACCTGACCAAGTTTGATAATGCAACCACGCTCCACTAGTACACTAATAGAGTGAAATGTCAGGTCTTTCTCACCACCCTTTTCGAATCAGCGCAGCGTTAGTTCAGACGATTGCATAAATTAATTTTTAGTTAATTCGATTAATTTGGTGCATAAATTAATCGAATTAACTAAAAATTAATTTAGTATTGGTTAACCAAATTGAATTAAAGTTTTACTAAAACTGAATTTAAAAAAAAATATTTTAAAAATAATAAAAAATATATACTAAAATAATACTAAATTAACCGAATTAACTAGATACTCACCCTTAGTGGGAAGAGAGCGATGGAATCATAACGGTAGGATAAAGTTGATAAAAGTTGGATTAATATGATCGACGATTTAAATCCATTGCGGATTTAGATTTTTATTAGACGGATCAAGTACTATGTGATTTTGTTTTGGGTACTATTTTTTCTTTGTGTTCCAATAAATAAAATTTGAATTCCATTTTTTTTTGGGAAAAAATAATTATTATATTTTAAAAATTTTTGCCTATACAAAATTTTATATAAAAAATTAGATATAATAGAATAGTTTCATTATCACGGTGCCTGATATTGTTAAGTCAATTCTCCTTTTCTAGTTTGGATCAACCATAAGGAAACTCGTTAGACTAACCTTTTCATTTTGATCAACCATAACTATTTAACCTTTAAATTTTGTCCATGATAAAAACATCCGGAGAACATTTCACTTTTGCATGTGTTTTTGTAGTTTTTTTTTTGTGAGTTTCATAGTACGGTAGGGTGGGAAGTAGAGATAGACATTTCATTAATTTGGTCCATAAAAATTAATTTAATATTGGCTAATCGAATCAAATTAAAATTTTACTAAAATTAAATTAAATAAATTTATTTAAAATATAATTAAAAAATATATACAAATTTAATACTAAATTAACCGAATTAAGTAAATATTCACTCTTAGAGCGAAGGGGGCGATAGAATCACAGCAATAAGATAAAATTGGCAAAAGTTGGATCAATATGATCGATGACCTAAATCCATTATAAATTTAGATTTTTGTTAGACGGATCAAGGACGGCTTGATTTTGTTTAGGATACTTTTTTTTTTTAAATAAATAAAATTTGAATTCCATTTTTTTGGGGAAAAAATAGTTATTATATTTTAAACACTTTTGCTGATAAAAAAATTGATATAACAAGGTTACATATAATAGGATAGTTTCATTAAGTCAATTCTCCTTTTCTAGTTTGGATCAACCATAAGGAAACTTGTAAGACTAACTTTTTAATTTTGATCAACCACAACTATATCAGTTTCACATTGAAGGATACTAACCTTTAAATTTTATCCATTATAAAATCCTCTTTGCCTGTGTTTTTGTAGTTTTTAGTAAGTTTACATAGTACAGGAGGATGGGAAGTAGGGAGGGACATTCTATTAATTTGGTCGATAAATTAACCGTATTAACTAAAAATTGATTCAATATTAGCTAACCGAATCGAATTAAAATTTTATTAAAACTGAATTAAATAAATATAATTAAAATTTTTAAAAAATATATATACAAAATTAATATTAAATTAATTGAATTAACTAAATATTCACCTCTAGTGGAAAGGGAGCGATGAAATCATAATAATAAGATAAAGTCAATAAAAATTGAATCAATATGATCGACGACTTAAAGCCATTGCGGATTTAGATTTTTGTTAGACGGATCAAGGATGCACGATTTTAGTTAAGTACTCTTTTTTCCTTGTTTTCAATAGATAAAATTTGAATTCCATTTTTTTAGAAAAAAATAATTATTATATTTAAAACACTTTTGCTGATAAAAATATTTATATATAAAAAATTATATATAATAGGATAGTTGTATTACCGTGGTGCCTGATTGGTAGCACGAATCGGTGGTGCGCTTGGTGCTGCGGGCCGCGGGGACGTTGAACGTGTGAACAAGGGACAAGCACACTGGGACGGCAGGATGGCGGTAGAAATGCACGGGTGAGCCTGCCGATTTTAATAAAAAACTTAAGTATTAATCATCTGAATTTGGATTATAATTTAATAAACTCCTCATTTAAATATGATAGCCATTTACTATATCCTACTATCCCATTAAAATATTTAAAAAAACATTTTAAATTCTGAAAAATTTTAATAAAAATTTATATATTCTTATATATTTATTTCTTTACTTATGGTTAATTATTTTAATATTTTCTTTCAAAAATTAAATATATATTTGTTTAATTTGATATATATATATATATATATAACTGACAAATGACTAAAAATTTGGTTAAATTGGGCGAACCGATCAATGGTTAATTTAGTATTTTGGGTTTTAAAAAAATTATTTTTTACGATTAATTTAGTTTGATTTCAATTTAATTTTTTTATTTGATTAAATTGAATAAACCAAAATAAAAAAATTAACTCGTAAATATCTCATGATTCTATTATTATTATTATTATTATTAAAAATAATTCGGTTTCAATTTTGATTAAATCTCCCATTATTCTAAAAAAAATTGATTAATTTGATTTTTTTTATTTAATTTATTAATATTTTGTCAGTTCAGTTTGTTTAATTTTTATTAAAAAATTAAATCTGTTTGATTAGTTTAAAAAAATTGATTAATTCAATTTTAACCTAATAATTACCCTTAACCTAACCTTTACAAGTCAGAATATCTACATTAGAATCTTCTTGCATATCTTATTAAAGCGGGACTAACATGTCGTTTACAAATGAGCACGAGTTTAATATTTTTTTTAGCATGCTAAGTGGCAATCAATTGGTTGCGGAAATTAGATGGATTAATTGAAAACAGTGACGGTATCCTTTGATATATTTACCTTTGAAGGTGACATTGCTATCATTCATTCAAACTATAATCATAGTGAGAATATTTTATAATCAAAATCTAACTTCATAATCGGGTTGAGAGATGATATGATAAATAATAATTTAGTATCATATATTAGATGAGTGAGATATAATTGATAATAAAACTATTATTCAGTATTTATAAAATATGGAATCTTAAAAAATATTATTGTAAAAATATATGAAATTAATATATTACTTATATTATATTATATTATATTTTTTTAATTTATTAAAATCGCCGTTGATTGAAAATCAACTATGCGACAGGGAGTTCCCATACAAACAATTTAAGCTAAAATTTGGCTAAGTAGCTTACTGTTACTTAAATTATATTCACATATCTTATACTTAAAATTTGTAAACCTATATGATTTAGTCTTATCATCTATAGTTGTTTCCATAGCATTTAGTAATAAATATTTTAAATGTTAATATTTTAAAGATTTATTCGAAGGCGAATTAGGAAAAAAAATATTTATTTTCAGAATTAATTGAGTCAAAAAATTAAATTTTAAAAAATAGAATAAAATTGGGAACAATGGCGCGAAAGGGAAGAGTGGAGTGAGCAATAATGGCCGGTGGATTAAACTCTGCCAGCCGTGATCCACTTTACAGCTTGCCGGCAGCCAGCCGTTCTTCGCATCTTACAGTAAAAACAAGAAGATTTTTGCAACAAAAGAAATAGTTTTTTTAATAATAAGTTTTTTTTAATAATCTAGAAAAATAAATTACTTAAGAGCATAAAATAAATTGTTTTTAATAGTAATAGAAAGATTTTTAGATAAGTGATAAAAAAACTCTAGTGAAACGAAAAACGAAGGAAAATATCATGCCCATCCTTCTTTTTGTTGAAGATTTCAGTTGTTTATCCTTTCTGAAAATTGCAGTTCATAGTTTGTCACTCAAAAGCATTAAAATGTACACGATTTATAATTATAAATTTGAGAGAGAGCAAAATTCTGGAGTGTAAAGTAAGCAAAGTTTATAAACTCCCAACTGGAAAGGAAATTTTCAATTTTTTTCCTACTGGAGTTTGCTGAGCTTTCATGTGCCTATTAAAGTTTCAGAAATTCATTAAACTACCTCCTTCAAGTCATTAAATCTTAGTAAAATGTTCTTTTACCATACAGGTAAAACGATCGAAATTGAGAGAATACAGATTCACAGAGGAAAGCCAAGCCAAGAAAAGAAAACGACACTAAGATTGATGATACTTACAAGCTTTATTTTATCTTTTACCAGTAGGAGGACAAGTTCATGTGAATGTACATGGTCGCAGGATCATCGATGAGACGACACAAAATTGTGGCGCGAGATCATCAAATACTTTTTACAGCAGCGCGCGCGCAGCATATTCATCTGCCCAAAGACAAAACCCACACAAAAAATCCAAATGACTGCAGCTCCTTTCACAAACCAAACGTTTATAAATCGCCAAATCCACTTTTTTTTTTGTTTTTGAAAAAATAATTACAGCACGACATCAAATTCATCAAACAGATATTTATATATAAGAAAAAAAGCTCAAGCAAAATTAAGTAAACAGCAAATAGCACAAGGATACACGCTAAAACTCGCATCCATAAATGCTTCTTCCTCTATCGTCTCGCTGTCTAACTACCACTGTCCAATTAATAACTATTGCTCTATTTGCAATTCGATTAAACACAATCCTTTTTGCTGTTATTTTCTTGTGTCATTGCATTCGCCTTGATAGTTAGCCTTCCCGCGTTGAACAATCCACCTGAAAGAAGCGCAATCGATTGAACTTCGTTAAATGCGATCCAAATGCCATTTAATTTTGAATAAATTGACGTAGTTATTGTGTGAAACAGGACCTTGATGATCAATAATGGCGAAACTTACGGATTTGCTCGTTACTGCGGCCATGAAATGGAGAACAGGTTTTTGAGACGGCTGCCGGTGATGCGGTGCAAGGCCTTCTTTGCGCCCGGCACGTCGGCCTCAGATAGCTTCTGGAGGTGCTGACACGCGCCGGCGTCAGCAAGCCGCCTCCGTGCCCCGCCGCCGCTGCTGGCTGTGAGAGCTAGCACGACTGCCACCGGTAGCTCCTTCCCGGCAATCACATCGCTCGTCGGCTCTAGCATTTGGACCAGCCGGGTCACGCTCTTTTCGTCCCTCGATAGCTCGCGCCGGTTTGCCCGTACCGCCAGCAGCGACGTCAACGCCGCGGCTGCCGCCTCCTGCGCGCTCGAGGGTTTGGAGCACTCCATCATCTTGATCAACGCCGGCATGGATTCTGCCATCGACCGCTTGGTCTCTTCGCTAGGGGATAGGTCGGCTACAAGAGCCGCCGCGGAGTGTTTGATCCCGGCGTTCCCACGCTTGATCAGATCCGTCAGTTGGGCGAAGAGTGGCGGGGATGAAGAGAGGAATTTGGTTGCCGTCGGAGATACTGCAAGGGCACTGAACGCTTTCAGAGTGTGGTCTATTGTTTCTGGGTCGGACACGGCTCGAAGGAGTTGGAGGAGACGGGCGGGACCGTTCTCTTGAAGGATAGCGTTGCAGATCTCGGCACCGCCCATCGCGGCCAGGGATGCCAAGCAGAGAGCAGCGTTCTTCTGCGCTTCGAGGTTGCCGGAAAGGAGGAGGTCAAGGAGTACTGACACGGCGCCTTCCTCCACCATCGCTGCCCTAATGTCGTCGATTGCTATCGCATTATTCAGGGAACCGGCAGCGAGGGCTTGGACGGAAGGCGATCCGGATCCAGAATGGCAGGCGGCGACGAGAATCGAAACGCCGCCGTAGGCAGAGACCGCCCAGGCGCAGGCATGGTCCGCTGTCAGTGCGTGGATCGCGGTGGCAGCGCGCTCCTTCAGAACCGCG
Organism: Zingiber zerumbet; assembly: GCA_037833815.1. NCBI lineage: Eukaryota > Viridiplantae > Streptophyta > Magnoliopsida > Zingiberales > Zingiberaceae > Zingiber > Zingiber zerumbet. The sequence continues at coordinate 5,532 of JBBMJZ010002283.1, read as the reverse complement.
GGTCCGGAGTCAAGGAGGCGCAGAAGGGGGCCGAGGGCGCCCTCCTCGAACACGGCGCGGCGCGAGACATCGGAGGCGGTGGCAAGGAGGGAGACCACCGCTGCCGTGCTGTCGCGTAACAGAGAGTGGGCGGAGGGATCGAGGAGGCGGAGCAGCGAGGGTAGGTCTCCCTCCTCGACGACAAGGCGGGAGATCTTCGCGGGGTCGGCCGCGAGAAGCTCCAGGAGGGAATCAAGAGCCTTGCCCTTGAGATCCAGCGCGCCGATCTGAAGACGAGCGAAAACGTCGCGAACGAAGAGGGCGAGCACGGCGCGGGAAGCGGAGGGAGCCGGGAGCGGCAGAACAATCGCCGCGGAGTCATCGGCAGACGACGCAAGGGAAGCGTCGTGGTGGAGCAGGCCGGAGCGGAGGAGAAGGTGGAGGTCGTGGAGGTGGAGGGAGAGCGCGGAAGCGGCGATGTCGATGTCGCTTTGCAGGCGGAGCTTCCCTCCAGGGAGGTCCTGGTCGAGGCAGAGGGCGGAGAGGGACCGGAGGTTACGCAGGGTAGAGAGCAGTGCAGGCAGCAGGTGATCGCGGAAGAGCTGGTTGGAAGGCCAGTTGGGGGAGCCGGCGGCGTCGGTAAGGGCGGAAAGGAGGAGGGAGAGCTTGGAGTGGAGGAGACGCCATCGGCCAACGAGAGTCCGGGCGGAGAGAGCAGCGGACAGCAGAAAAGGGAGAAGACGACTAAGGATGAGATCAAGGGACTCAGCCGGTGACGCGAGAGTCTCGTCGCCGTCGTCGTCAACGGCGGCCGCGGAAGCAACGGACGCCATAGGTTCGCTGCCCTCCCTCTCCCCACCCTTTTCTTTTATTTTTATTATTACTAACTATTCGGTGGAGGTTGCGTTAATTGGAGCGGCCACTGAGGAAGTTGGGAGTACAGGCGAAAGCAAAAGAGGTGCGTGTGAATGTGGAGTAAAGGGTTCGTAACCAGCCGTCCGGTCCAAGCCAGGGAGCAGGTAAATCGACCCGCACCCAATTAAACACGTCCCTCCTTTCCCCACTCCATTCCCGAAATCGGTGTGAAAAGGCACGTTTTTCCCTAGACGCTGTTCGATGGAAATGGACGGATGGGATTGCTTCCGAGGGAACACCCACATGGCGGCCACATGCTGTGTGGGCTTCGAAGGGAAATGATAAATCAATAAATAAATCGCTTGGCAGTTTAATTAGACGGGGAATTAAACTAACAGCAGGCAACATAATTGATACGATGGATCGCAAGAATATAAAAAAGAAATGTACACAGTCGGGTGGAAGTGGATTATTAAATGGCCTAGTATTGTCTTGATCATCCGAGAACTGCCCGATAGTGCGTAGATGAACGCAGGGCGAAGTCTAGGAAGGAGAAAAAGGGCAGCGATACGTGAAGCGTGGTACGGTGATTTTTTTTTGTTTTTTTGTTTTTGTTTTCACCGACTTTATCAGGAGGTCACTTTCTTGAACCACGCTTAGGTTGAGTTGAACCAGTGGAGGCCGCAGCAGGTAGCACAATGCATTGACGGAAGCCATGAAAGAGGAGACTAAAGTCGTCTTCTTTTTCTTTGGGCTTTAAGTGAAAAAAGTGAGAGCTTTATCGGGTAACAAAAGCTTAGTGAGTTTGGTCATACCAACTTTCTTACCTTCCCTTGATCCCTTAATTTCCCACCATGCCTGTCTTCTGGTTATTTATTTTTGTTTTTTTAAAGATTGTGTTTAATGTTTTCTTCGCGTTATTGCAGGGCGAGGCCTGTCTATAGCTTGCTTTTGGTGAACTAATATGAGACTGAGTTATAAGCTGGCAGTTGGCACTATGCACAATTGTGATGTCCGTGCTTAAGTTATAATGCATATCTCTTGAGTCTTGTGAAGCATGCAAAAAACAAGCAAAACAAAACAAAACGAACTTTGCTTACTTCCAAAACAATATTCAAACCATGGCTACCAGCTATGCGTAGAGAATTCATGAGTTGGTACCCAATGGATCAAGTAAGACCTAATCTAGTTTTGTTCTGTCTAATGTGTCTAATATATATATAATTTTATTAACCTTAGTTTTTAAAATTTTTTTAAGATTTAAAGTTTAGTGTTGAAGTTAAAAAAAGTGAAAATTTAAAAAATATATATAACACTGTGTACTCATGGATCGTCCATAGATGAGTGAGCATAGATAACAAAACTAATATATACATATGTTACTCTGTACACCCATCAATGGCTGATTCGTGAGCACATAACATTAATTTTTTTTAGGATTTAGGTTTTTTTTTAAGGTTTAGAGTTTAGGATTTATAATTTAAACTATGGGGTTTAGACTTTAAGATTTAAGGTATAGTGTTTAGAATAAAGGAAGTGAAAAAAATAAAAAAAATATTTAACATCACGAGATGCTAATAAATGTATGTACAAGGTAATATAATATATATAGAGAGAGAGTTATGTTATCCGCACATCTATCTATGACCATCTAGTATTAATTTTTTAAAAAAAATTTACTTCCTTTAATCTAAACTCTAAATCTTAAAAAAAATAAATTAAAAATATTAATACTAGTATATAATGAGAGAAGTTATACTTTATTACTCTGGCTCTATTATCAATAAAAGAATTTAAAGTTTAAATTTCAAATGTGACACATTACAGGTATTTTTCCTCCGGTGATAAGAGGGCCTAAAAATATTGACCGTTTGGATAATCCTCCTTGAACGCTTTTCGATTTACCTTTCTGATCGGTGAAAACTTTTTATAAGACCAGACCGATCATCTCAAAATTAATTGGTAAGATTAATCGGTTCAAAAAATTGAATGCATAGTATCAACTACAAAAAAACTTTGAAATGGTTTAAACCTTAGAAATGAGGTTTGGATTATGGTCGTATGGTAGCGCCAGTAGGTTGATTAGTACCCACTAAAAAAAACTTTGAAAGGGTTTAAACCTTGGAAATGAGGTTTGGATTATGGTCGTATGGTAGCGCCAGTTGGTTGATTATTAGCACTGGGTGCAATCGAACACGACGGTTTTTGTTAGAACCGGAAAAAAAGAACATACGATTGGAGTCACAACTGAATCTATATCTCTCAGCCAAAAATCATCCTGTCAGGGAAAAAGAATCCTCCAAGTCTTTACAATCATGAAAGGGGTATTGCTCCCTGTTAATTTCAGGATGATGCAGGGCCTCATCCGGAGTAGAAAAGCTGGTCTTCTTGGCGTGCAACTGGAACTGGACCATGCTTGTTTCATCAAATTCTGCGATGAACTTTTGATCAGAAACTCTCGCTTTCGCAGCAGCGTAACAATTGTATTCATCTATAGCTGAAGCAATGCACCAGCGTTGCACTTTTCTTAGGCATCCCACAACGCATCCTGTTCGATGCTGCACAATAATTCGATGTGGAGCCAAGTTTTGCATGGATCAAAGTGATCGTAGAGAGGGAAATGTGCAAGAGCTCACCTTGCCACGTTTGCAATGAATAAGGAGTGGGTGATTGCGGACATCTGCAGAGTTGGCACGAACATTTAATTGAAACTGAAACAATTTAAGGAAACTTGGTCTGCAAAGGGGTTTTGTACCAAGAACAACTTTAAGGGCCTCCCGAATCCTATTTTCTGGAATAGTGGCTTCCTGCAGAGGAAATTGTTGTGATCAGACGTACCTTTAGGTGAAGTATAGAACTACAGAGATGAGCTTAAGATAAGAGTAGACGTGAGAGTCATAGTTCCATGGAACTTATAAAAACTTGTTCAAGATTTGAAGCTGCATTTGGGAGTGTTTACCAAAATTAGAATTAAATAACATTCGAGAGAAAAACACAAACTAAAAGCTAAAACACATTGTTACTGAAATTAATTATGACCAGAAACTTGCCGATCCTATATCCATAGGGCACCCCAGTCTACACCGCAACGGTAAGGTGCCATGAAGTATTATTCCAAAGGGAATAGCGGTAGTTAACCCGTTTGGGCAGAAATCCTGATTTATCATGTAAACCATGAGTTGATTTTAGCTTGACAGACCTAAAGCACATTGAATCTAATCTAGTTCATGAAACGCTAATATGCTCTCAAGTCATAGCAGCTTTAATTAGATAAAGGTTCAAAGCTGCCAACCCCAGATACTAGGAGACCATACATCTCTATAAGCTTTGACTGTATTGATTTCTAGCATGTGCCATGTCAACAATAGCACGCCAGTAGCACATCATGGTAAAGACATTGAACAGCGATAGGAGAGACAAACAAAAGGCAGTGATAATACATAAAAAACTGCATATTTATATTTCAGGGATAACACTAAAAATTAATGAGGATTAGGCTGACATGATCATGGTAAATGGATTATTTGTCCACAACACTAGTACTGATATGTGCCATAACATTCATTGTCCGAACCCTAGAACTACCATAAGAGCATCTCCAATGTAAGGTTTTTTGGAGAGGTTTATCAAACCAAAAAGTTGAACAAAAAAGCTCAAACCATTGAGGGCATGAGGTTTGAGATTTTCAGTTCAAGAGTAGTAGTGAAAACTTAAACTTGATTTTTTTGTCTCGAAATTAACAATGTAAGCGGAGCTTGTAATTAATTAATAATGAAGTTTGAGGTTTGGAGAGAGGTTTTTTTGATCGTGGAAAGAGTAACAGGTTTTTATGCCTATAATGTGGCATATTGAAAATTGCAAAAATAACTCATTTAGGATAATAAATACAAGACAATGAATGAGGGACATGTTGAAGGTGAACTTGGTAAATGAATTATTTGTGCGCTACAATCACACTGATTAGTGATATGTGCTAATGACATTGGTCGAAATGTGGGAATTGTGATAATATTGATAACTCATTAACCAGAAAAGAAAAGGTATTTTAGGATTGCATATGCCAATTTAATAGTTTTTTCTTCGTATTAATTGATCATACTTATTTAACCATGACTCTTTGTCCAACTATAGGTCTTCCAGCTTTTTCAAACACACACACACACACACCAGAAGAAATATATTCAAGTCGAAGTAGGAATCGTTCAATTGATAGCAATATTGTTCTCATTTCTTTGTAGTTTATCTGTAAAAAAAACACTAGTTCTCCATATTTCAAAATTTGGAAATTATATTATTCGCAATGATACCATTTTTTTGCATGTAGTATCAAGAACCTTTGGCATACCATCCAATTGGGATATTGGGTTATATAACTAAAGTAGTGTGTACACAACGAGATGGAATGTGATACTTTTAAGTTTTTATAAAATTCAAAAGTCAAGCAGCCTGCGAGATTTGTAACATCACAGATTTTTTGGGAGAGAAAAAATCTTAGTGCTCATGGCTAAGATAAGAAAAGGCATTAGACTATCAAAGATAATTACACTGATAAGCACGCGACACAATGGGGTTACAAATTGTCAAGGAAATAGATAAACATGTAAAATTGGCATTCTGAAGAAAGATATGAATAGAAATAAACTCACAAGGAGGTAGTTAAACATCAGGTTTCAACAAGAGGACATAAGAGCTTTAAAT
>JBBMJZ010002275.1:0-12015 GCA_037833815.1 Zingiber zerumbet | reverse complement strand
GGACACTAACACACCTACTTTATAGGCTTTTACGATACTTACTTTCTATTTGGATTTTCTACGCATATTATCAAAATAGCGTCATCCTTTTCGATACCTGAAAACTGGACTTCAATTAGGTTGTACTTAGGTCAACATTATATATTATAATTATGAATTATAGTTCACCTTCTATCTCCTAATTAATTTGATGATCAACTGTAAACTAACAGACTGAAGAAATATCTGAGATAAATATAATCATAGTTTACTATAATTATAATTTATAATTGTTGGAAGAAATAGTACATGGTAGGATGCTTTTTTAGTTTGTTAGTGATTTAAGGATCAACTCCTATATTCGACGGATTAACAGATAAATTTCAATTGACCTATTACAAGTACTTTCAATTTACCACTTTCATATAATCGGATCAATCATCCTTAGTAATTAGTTAAACTAAATATCTAGTATCAATCTTAAAAATATAAATATAATTGTAATCGGTGAAATCTTATTCAATTAAGTCAAACACTAGTAAAAATTGATCATTTGATTTAGTTCGTTGAGAATTTTTTAATGCCCTATGCTTCTGTTCATTTGATTCTGTTCCCTGAGACATTCGTTGCATGGATCAATAAGTATATCACTGCAACTTTTTTTCCTTGGTTATCAATGGAGGAATCTATGGACATTTTAGATGTGAAGAGGCCTCAGGCAGGGGATTGTTACCCTATCTATTTGGCATCTATATGGAGTATATGGCATGGTTACTGCATGAACATATATTGAGGCTGGATTTCCACTTCTACCTGAAGTGTACTGTGTACGCACATAAAGATTGCTCATCTAGTATATCGGGAGAGATGTACCTTCAGTCGCCACATTGGTTTGCATGTTTAGCATAGTTCGGTGAGATGGCGGGCCTAAGAGCTAACCCATAAAAATCTAACATATCTATGACTGGAGTGGATAAGAAGACTAGGAGGCATCACAGACTTTCAGATATCTGGAGATCTCGTAGGCTTCTTCGAAGCTCAGGATTGCAGACTACAACTCACTAATGGGATTCACTAATCAGAAGGATGAACTCCTAGCCGAAACATAACTTATTTTATGCAGGGAAGACTTAGTTTATCACCTTAGTGTGGTATGGGGTTGAATGCTTTTGAATGTTTATCTTACCATTGTCATGTGACATTATAGACTGTATCTATAGTATTTGCAGGAGTTTTATATGGACCGCCAAGTATCCGCTAGTGGCATGGGCAGACATGTGCAAACCTAAGGAGGGAGGATTGAAGTTGAGAGATTTAAAGGTTTGGAATCTTGTATTGCTAGCTAAAGTACTTTGGAGAAATCAGGAGATGCATGACACCTTATAGATTAGATTTTGGCATCAAGGGGCTGAGTCTAAAAGAGTCATGAGTGAGGACACTGTGGAAGAGCTACCTACCTCCAGCTAAGTCATCCATTTACAGTGTTAATGTTGGCACATAGGAGGCTTCCCACTAGAGACAGGTTGGACTCCCTAGAGCTAGAGGATATGAGAAGCACATTTGTGGGCTGGTGGATGCAACACATGAGCATGTGTCCTTCAAATGCAATCTTGTCAGTGAGCTTGGAAGGAGGATTAGGTGGTGGCTACAGATGAATTTTGAGATGTCCACCTATCAAAGGATGCTCAAGACCTTTAGACAATAGTATAAGGGGACTAGAAACCTACCGAAGGTTTGAGACCTTATCATGTCATCCATGATTCACTAGGTATGAACGGCAAGAAATCGAAGTATATCTGTTTGAGAGTGTTAGTTTTGATGTAGATGTGGTATTTAGAAAGACATAAGTGTATGTATATTTATATAGAGAGAGATTTGTTATCCTACTTATCTTATGGTTCTCACCTTGTGAGAACCTTAATACTATAACCCAACCCTAAATCCTAAATTCTAAAAAAAAATAAAGAAAAAATTATATACTTGGTCCTCACAAGGCAAGCACCGTAAGGCAAGTAAGGTAATACACACACATATACCTTCATCCAAAAAATTATGATGTATCAATGATTAATCGTAACTGCTACAACATATGCATAAGTGACGTCTTATTCAACTCAAGTCAGCACTGGTTAACAACATATTATAGCAATTATGAATCAAATCTACTACAATGTTAGAACAACTATGGTTAGCTATGGTTAGTAGCTATTATAATATGCACACTGATGATGAATAATATATTTATAGCAACTATAAGTCGTAGCTACAATATGGACATTGATTAAAATTTGTTTAATTTAGACCTACCAAATTTAACATGGGGAGTGGGGGCAAGGAGGATGGGAACATTATTTTGAGATTGAATATATATATTTAAAAAAAGGGGCCCTTTTAACAATTCCAAACAAAATAAGCATCTTTCATTTTTACCCTTTTATTTTTTAATAATATTCTAAAAATATAATTTAAAATAAAAAGTATTTTTAGATAATAGATAAAAAAAATGAATTTATCTTAAAGTATTGTTTTTAGTCAACTCAAATAGCAATTAGCTAATAGATAAGCTTGTAATATATGATTCACTTGAGTCCACTACTAGGTGTTGAATCGACTAAAATGAATTTGAATTGACTAAAATGAATTTGAATTGACTAGATAGCTATTGAGTCAACTTAAGGTAGTAACTAACACATAAGGTGATCAAGGATATCATTCTACTACTAGTTTCATCATATTAGTTATCATCGCCATCATCCTCATCTACAATTCCACCTACCATGGCTGAGTTCCAACACTAGTACACTACCGCCTACCATGGCTACTCCAACCCTAACTACAATGGCACCTAGAAGTGCAATTGTGCTAATAGTTTGAACTCGATCAACGCATTCCTTGCTAGCCTTGAAATTTGAACTCGGTGTATGAGTAATTTGCTTGGTGCCTCGCCGTGCACTTTGTGGGTATTGAATCCCATGAAAGAAAAACAGTAATGCCATTCACGTTAAGTTTTTTTTTTTTTCTTGTTCTTTTGGAGATTGGTTATATACTAAATGTGGCCATTGTAATGGGTCATGGAGCTGGAGCAGCAGATGACGCTATTGGCCATGAAGGGAAAACGATAAGTGCTCTCACAATTGAAATGAAGGAATGCCAAAGATGACACCAACTAATAAGAGTTCCCATGCAACGTCTGATTTGCTAAACCAATTTTTTTACCACTGGTTCTGTAAATTTAAACTAAGACAGGGCATTTTAAAACAAAATAAAAAAAATATAGAAGGTGTTTCAACAATACTAAAATCCTATAATCATATTAAAAATGGCTGAACTTTGAGAGACATTTTCATTTTTTTTTTTCAAAACTAGAAGTTGAACAATTTTGGCTTGAGTGCATGTTCAGCACTGCTGACGAGCAATCCGAACATACTTTTGTGTTTCTTTACCAATCTTTTAACATATCAAAGCAACAAAAACTCATGAAATTAAAACATGAAACATCAACAGGACATCATAACAATTTCTTAGTGACCGTGTACTTTGAAACGATTTCGCTATGAATTAAGTGTACTTGGAGAAACTTGCTACAGTTGTTCAGCTTGGTCTATCGAATTCGACTGCAAGGCAGGAAACCAAATTTCAATCCGAGTCCCCCCAGTACTGTAGGCAGCATCAGGGATTCGGGGGGAATTTACACGTACAATACACCCATAGTTCTCTAGAATTTCACGAGCAATGGTCAGTCCTGCAATGAAGTTCCAGGTTATGTTGTCTTCGACCATACCTTCCGAAACAAGCTCCGCTCCAAAAGGTGCAAGTGAACGCATTTGGGTCTGCAAGCAATGTAGAAATAGATATATAAGGCAAATCAAGTTTTACATGAAGGGAACATATATGAACATGGAACAGACTCTTATCACACTTGAAAGAAGAAATTTAGTGTTAAACGCTGCAGATTTAAATGAAATAGAATAAACTTCAAATACAAAAAGATTTCAAACGATAGAGGTTTCGACATGTTCATGCCACATGCTATGAAGAGTGCGTATACTGCAGAAGAATAATATATACAACAGCGTATGTCCCAACTATTTGAAGCTAACCATGTCCTAAGTCCTAACTATTTGAAGCTAACTACATGAGGTTCTAGACATAGTCTGAAGTTAGCTATCCAGAGCCAATTAAATCCACACTTTACATTTCATGCTTAGAGACCAGCATAAGTGTGGATCAACCAGAAGTGATTGAGAGGAAAAAAAGAATCAGAGAAAGACTACAATGCAATAGCCAAGACTCACAGGCTTATGTGATCATTGGCACACCATTTAAGGACATGAAAGTAAAGGTTGTCAGCCTATCAGGTTGAGAATAATGACTTGGATCCTCCTCATTTCTAAGTGTATATTCACGATAATTCACCTAGACCTCTTGCATTACAAGCATTAATCTCTATTAATGTAACCTTTCGTGTCACTCCTTTCTTTTTAAACTCCTCATGTCTTGTGAATGAAGTTCTTTGGTCCCTATCACCTTTGTCCATTCTATTAATTTGCTTGCAGGACTGTCAGCACTAGAGTCTCAACAAGTAAAAATTACAAACACCATAAGGTTATATACTGCTCATCCAACACCACCGGTACTTACAGTCAAGATACTTCTCTTATCCCATTTTCTTATTTATTATTCTGCCTTCATTTCTCCTTAGCTCCACACTCATCCAACACCAGCTCATGTTTTGAATTTAACATCTAATTATTTAGATTTTCCGATTGATGTCCAAAAAGGTACTTACAGTTAAGCTACTTCTGTTATCCCATTTTCTTATTTATTATTCTGCCTTCATTTCTCCTTCGCTCCACACTTTGCTCCTAAGATTTTCTTCATGCTAGGTGGAGACAAGCAACAGTTGAGGAGATGCATGCTGCTTACAAAAACACATTGTAAAAGTATATAGAAGTTAGTACATCTTCCTCTTGGCAAGCCCATTATAGGTTAAACATGGGTTTTCATAACAATCATCTAGTAACATTAAGGACAGAACAAAGGCTACATTAGTGATTAAGCTAAAAGTTGATTTATAGAATGAACTGGACAACATTTCACCTATGGTTAAGATTTTCTCAGACTATTTCTGACCTTGACATCTATATTTAAGAAACCTTCATTAGTTGGATATTAGGAATGTCTTCCACCACAATACTCCAATAAGTATGCATGCAGACCAGGACATAATAACTCGAGAAAGTGGTCTATGATAATTAGAAACTTCTCAGATCACTCAATATTTCATCGGAAGACATTCTCCATATTATAATAAAGATAATGCTATCACGGATGATATTATAATAAAGATAGCCATCACGGACATAAATAGTTGGAGTAAAGGAGAAAGTCCATCTGAAGACAAGCTAGAAAATGCATCCGAAAATAAATTAGGAACAAGGAACTCCGCTTTCGACCACCTTCAAGAGCTTGCACCCTAATGTTGCTTCACTCAAGGGTGACCCCTTTCATCCTAACCCACTCACTGCCCTTTGTTACATACAATTTGGTACTTAATGATAACTACATAGGCAACACAAGGTTGAAATCTTTTATTAACACTTTCAAACTAAGGATTTGAATGCTCCAAGTATTTCCTTGGTATAGGAAGTGGCTTGCTAAGAAAAAGACATATATATTATCTATTAGTATGCATTGATATCCTAAAGAAAATGAACATGTTGAAAGTTAAACCAGTTGATATCCATAAGGGAGCTCTTAATTGATCCAAGAAGGTACAGAATATTGGTTAGGAAATTTGAATATCTCACACTTATAATACCAAACATATTATTTGCATAGCTTTTTGATTCTTTATGTCATGATCATTTTGAGGAGACTATAAGAATTTTGAGCGCCTATAGCATGCTTTAGATAAAGGTTATTTTTATCTAGGTTATCTTTATGTTTTGTTTACTTTGAAAAATAGACCAGCGAAAGAATGGATTGCATGAGACTTGAGATAGTTTTCTCCATTTTTTAGTAAAATTAAAGAAAGGACAGCTGTCCACAGATCATTTTTTGCTCATTTTCTCATCCATCGAAGTGTTCTCTTTCCTCCTTAATCAAATACTTAGGAGAACCAACAACCCAGTGAGCTCTCTGAAGGGCTATAAACAAGTCAAGCCGAGTTAAGCTATGTGTTGTTCAAGCTTGTTTGATAAAGCGGTCAAGCCGAGCTAAGCTTAAAATGAACCAAGCCGTTAAAATGATTGTTCAAGCTTGGCTTGGTTTCTTTTTTATAAGCTTGAGCTTGGTTTCGTTTAGATGTTATCGAACTCTCAATTTAAACTTGTTTGATTGTTTGAAACTATTACATTTTAAACTTGTTTGATTAGTTATTGAATTTGATAATACAAATTTGTTTGTTCATTTTGAAAGTTTTTCTATTTATTTAATAAATTGATAAGAGTTTTATTGATGAATATAGTTCACGAACGTTATTCACAAATATTGTTCATGAACATGTTGAACACATATGTATTTAAGCTTATTCATTTAGTTATACGAGTTGTTTAAACTTGTTCATTTAATTAATCTTGTGTATATTGAACAAATATAAACAAGCTCTTACCAAGTCGAACACCAAGCTTATTCACGAACGTTCGGTTCATTTGCAACCCTAACTCCTTCAGCGAACAAACAACCCCTACCAAGCTCACAAAATTTATAGTCTCTGTCAAAAAGTTTAGATTTTTTAATTTTTACAAGTTTGTTTTAAATTGAGAGATTTTTTGAAAATTTTAAAGTTTGTGTGATTTTTAGGACAAGTTAGTCCTATCTTTACAATTACACGATTTGGTCTAAAAGGGTTTTAGATTTCATATAATAAAACATCTTTTGATTTAAAATATTTTTCCTCGTTAGGTTCTCATAAGTTTGAGTTCGTTGCTGGTGTGATTTTTCATGCCACATCAATTAGTTCGAAAGCCATATTCCTAGTTCAATCACCATCCTCTCAATCATGATAGTCAATTTCTTTGTCCCCAGGGCGTAGCACAGATGGGGAGTGCATGGTTCTGTGGCTGAAAGGTCCAGGGATCGATCCTCAGGGATCGATCCTCGGGGTGTCACTGCCTGGGGTTAACGTTTCCGCCGTGCACTTTCCACCTGTGTACCTGCATTTACCTCCCTTCATATCCATGGGACCAGCTCTAGGGGGGCCGCTGATGTGGTGGTTCCACATTTTTTATGATAGTCAATTTCTTCATTGAGAATCAATCTGGTAGTCCATCTTGAAGTGTTGCCCTACCATCTTCTCCACCTGTGATAGAGGTTGAGCCAGACAAGATCACATTTGTTCCTCTCCCTAATTCCTAGAACAAACAGAGGATTATTCCTGTGCCTATCATCAACTTCCACTCTTCCTAGAACCGAAAGGGGAGTCATCAACAACTCACACCTGCATCTAATGCCAGATTCAGCCCTCACAAATCCACTAGAGATATTTCTCTCCAATGAACCGCAAGGTTGTAGTATATTGAACCGCAAAGCAACCCTTATCACCGACATATCCTTTCCTCCCATTACTTGCATTAGGGGTCATGCCTGTTCTAATCTAGCAAGCCTCACCCATGCCCACTAACCCATGCCTGATTTAAAGCACCTCTGCATACACTCTTTCTGATTCCTGACCCAAAGAAGTCTTTCCTCTCCATGAGGGTTGCATCACGCATGGCTCGCCTGACGCTTCTCCTCCAATCTCACCACTTTGGAGATTTTCAACGTTGCATCACTGCTGGAGAGCCAATCTAGCCTCCACTTCTTTCACCATTGAAGATCACATTGAAACCTTCTTGTTTGTTCTCTCCTATTGTAGATGTCCTCCACCTTTCGACTCTACTACTACATTGCTCGCCTCAGATGCAAAACTAAAGTTTGTGTAGGCTCCTATTGCAACCACAACCACACAAGCCGTTAGTGTTGGAAAAATCATTGCTCAAATCCCTAGATTTGCCATAACTGAGACTTTGCAACCCAGATCAATGACAATCTTGTCACTTCCACTCATCTCCACCATTCATAGCTTCACCACTATTCAAAAGAGTAGCACACCACTAATCTGCACCACGGCCCATCGCCTACCTGTCTCAATTGAGACGTGGCGCATGATTGCCACACACCCATCTTCAACAATCGAAGCATTGTGGCTCAAGTGATGAATAACTAAGATAGCCCTCCTGACCTCCCTAATTTCTTTAGAACTCAAAATTTTAATAATATCCCAAAACTAAAACCATATGTCAAAATTGTCATTCTAATAGAAATTATCCCATTTATAGATTTTACTCTACATACTTGATACCTTAAATTGCATTATCACTTATTTTTTGTAGCTCTTCCTCATTATATTTAAGAAGTTCAAAATACAACAATATTCCTAAACTATAAACATATGTCAAAATTGACATTCTAATAGAAGTTATCATGTTACTCAAAGAGGTATTATTCTATCTACATGATACCTAAAGGTGCATATAGATAACTCATTTTTTTACCTCTCATGTTAAGTCTCCAATAATTACTTCTACATGAATGCCCAAGAACAATCTGCAATATATGAGATATTTTGCAATTTTAATGCGTTCAAGGTTCAAAATCTCAAGACAAAGCTTTGACTTAGTGTCGGTGAAGAATTGAAAGTGGAAGGAGGAAGGAAATGACGGAAAGAAGAAAGATGATGACCGCGTATATAAGTTTGAACTTTATGTCCCATCTAAAATGATTTAATTTTGATATTGTGTTGTACAAACACAAGCTACAAAATTACAATTCATCATAGCATTCATTATAGCATGCCAAGAGATATTAAGTGTCAACATAACATGATACTTATCAACATGATTGACACACCAACATAAGAGAGATCTCCTAAATAGTATAGAGTTTAAGTAATTTATTGGAATAATAGGCTTCAACCATATTACCCGGCATGATATAAGATTTCAAACCATGGTCCATTTTGTAACTAAAATAACTAAGGAAAATTGTAGATCTATTGTTTGTGTTGATGGACATATCGACCCTCACCCTTGTAGAAAAATAATAAAAAAAGGGTAACTCAAATTCTGAAGGAAGAAAAATTGAAAAGACAACTTTATACTTACCATGTAATGCATGTCAGGACCATCATCATCAATTATGACTAAAGCACCGCCAGCAGGTGCTTCAGCTGCATATATCTGAACTTTCCCACCAATCTGTGTACGCAATAAAGCCCCTTCTATCAGATTACTAAGTGCTTGTCGTAAAGAAGACTCTTCAACAGCAACTTCTAGGAACTGAGAAAGTTCATTGAGCTCCAATCCTCTTTGCTGCCTGATGGCCAGAGGCAATGCAACCCCGACCAGATCTTCTAATATATCTGAGACAACGCATGGTCTGCCTGACATAAACATCAAAGACAAATGTCACCTGGACTATTTAGTGAAGCTTTCTGATACAGTATATTTATAATATGGGAAATCAATAGAATAAGACTCTTTTGGAATACAAACTTCAAGCCGTAGGGAGGACTAGGAAAGCAAGAGTGTAAAAGCCCTAGATATCTAAAAATACATAACAGAAAAGAAAATTGAAATAAAAAAGTTATATAAGTCATACAAAGAAGACCAACATCAGATGTTCTCTAAGTCATAATGATTCTCCTGGAGAAACCAAGCCATGTAATGTAGCACAAAAATATTCTATTAGCTAGATTGTAAGTTTATATTTCAGACATTTTTATAAAAATAGAGCCCGTGTTTGTTATTCTGTTGTAAGGTCAACATGAACAAGAAACCGGAAATGGGGAATCCCTACCACTTAATTTATGCAATACTATAAAAATGAAAGATGAGACGAACAAAGGGGAAAAGATATTTATTTGATAAGTACGTATTTTTTTTTTTTCCAAAATAAAACTTTTTTATATCAATTATTAATAAGATCTATTTGATTAATTTGTATTGTTATCTTAATTTGGCTTCATTCAACCTAACCACAATCGATAATCTCCTGGCCACCCTAAAAAGTGTAATATCAAGATTATAGCCAAATTAAGGATTAATGATGTTATTAATGAATCGATTATTTTGATTTGGATTTGGCTCTTTTGAAAATCCATTTGTTATGTCGTGCATGTTTAGATGTCTATAAATATAAAACAATTTATTAATACTTATTAATCTGCTTTATCACCTATTTATTTAAAAGTGTGAAATTGCCTTTTTTATCATTGTTTTGAGAAGATGGCTTATGTTCACTATAATATGCATCTTTAATTAAGAATCATAACAAAAGAAAAGAAGAAAAAGCGTCCAATGGCTTGGAGCCATTTGATATTGGCTTCATTCAGAATGAGGATAATCAAATAATAGAATAATGGAACACTATTGAGATTGAGAATTCATGACTTGATCAAATAAGAAATCCGACATAAGCATCTCAATTCTTTATCCAATTTCTATTATCCGGATCTCAACCGAAACATTCTCGTATCTTAATCCCAAACTCAACTAAAGCCCACACAACTAAAAGTCACAATAAAAGAAAAGCTCCTATAGTTTTTAGGAAACAACAACCAAACATTTATCCCACTAAGTAGGGTCAACTATATAGATCCTTTTACACCATTAGACTCAATCGCTTACAATATCCTTATCTATGTTTAAATGAATTTTTTATTATGTTATCATTACTAAGCAAGTCTTCTTTGATCACCATCTTCTTTGATTAATATACGTATTTATCATAGTTTCACATTACCTAACTGAGGCATTTATTGGTCGCTTACGTATATATCTATTTTATCTCAAACACATCTCTCTGAATTTTCTCTCAACTGGCGCAATTAGACCCGACCCCAGGCCGGGTCCGGCTTGGGCCCATATCCGGGTGAACGGGTTGGTTGCTAGTTGACCCGATTCACCGGGCCGAACCGGAACCGGCCTGACAGTTCTGGTTCCTTAAAGGCAAAACCGGCGGACCGGCAGTTACCCGCCGGTTCACCCCACCCGTTCAACTAGTTTTTTTTTTTTTTGTTTTTTACTCGTTGGAACCGCCAACCCGTGGTTCCTAGCCGTTGGAACCGCCGGTTAACCTATGATTCCTAGCCGATGAGGGAGGGGTGAGGTTTTTTTGGGTATTTTTTTCAACGATTAGGATTATTTGACCGTTTTTTGATCAATGACTATGGTTTAGTGTCCGTTACTATCCAAACTCTATAAATAGAGCTCTCATTTCATCATTTTCACACACATCTTCTCCACTCTTAATCTCAATTTCGTATTCTCTATACGTTTTCGTCTTTATTTCTATGCACTTTAGTTTCCAATTTTCAATTACAATGGAGGGAGGTTGTGGAGGTGCATCATTTTGAGCTCGGAAGGGAAAGGAAATAGTGAATCCGCGGAAGGAGGACCCCAACATTCAATCCACCGATGGTGAGATCGAGCACCTTCCGAATCCAACACCCGAAACACAAGGAAGTATCGATGAAATTCCTTCTAAGGTTTGAGAAATTCCTCTTCTAAAGTCTTCTATTTTCACTAAACATTTAGAGAAGGTCACTCTTCCATCGGGAGAAATGCGTGCAAAATATAAGCACTGTAATGCTTCCTATAAATTCCAAACTGGCGACGGCTATGGGTCATTGAAACGACATGTAGAAACGAAGCACTCGATGGAATATGGACTCGGTCGTTCTCAAATACAATTATCAAAATTTTCTTCAACTAGTGGTAGTACCGATTTTTGTTTATTTTTATATTCGGATAATAAATTAAGAGAATCATTAGCTAAATTTGTTTCCGTAGAACATCATTCTTTTAGTTTTGGATCTAAATGCGCATTTAAAGATTTTTGTAAAGAATCTCTTAATTCATGTGCTAAACGTGTTCCTAGGACTACACTTACTCGTGTAATTAAAAATTAGTAAAACAAGAAAAAAGAATTTAATTGATGAATTTAGTAAATTAGATAATAAAGTTTCTTTATGTTCCGATATTTGGAGTGATC
>JBBMJZ010002270.1:0-12016 GCA_037833815.1 Zingiber zerumbet | reverse complement strand
AAGCCTAACCGAGCTTAAAATGAACTAAGCCTTTGAAATGATTGTTCAAGCTTGACTTAGTTTTTTTTTATGAGTTTGAGTTTGTTTGAAGCTTGACTTAAGCTTGATTCGTTTAGATGTTATCGAGCTCTCAATTCCAGTTTGGCTCAAGCTTGGTTCGTTATCAAACTCTCAATTCAAACTAACCTGAGGATGACCTGTGAGGGTATCTTGAATGAGCATAATTACCTTTTACTATAATTAACTTAATACGATCAAAATATTTTTCAAAATTAAGTTTAACATAGTTTATGAGAGCATCATCGGTTTCTATATAATATCTCTTAAATTTAGGATAAATCATCTATTATATTAAATTTAGATAATTAAATTTTATTACACTATACGTTATCCTAAATTTTCATTATCTTTATTATTTTATTATTTTTTTCTCTCTTTTAGTTTTTATTATTTTTCTTCCTATGTAATATTTACTTTTTATTATTTAATCTATTTTTTTCATTAAAATTTTATATTTTTATTTAAAATATAAAATTTAGGTTAATTTTTATATTTAGAAAAAACTGATACGGTGTTACTCTGATTTATCACTTTTAACTTTCTCTTTTCAGATATATGAAAAAAAAAAGAATTTATTTAAAAAACCGAATAAAAATATATTTAATTTCGAAGTTGACGACGCAGGCGTGCGTCGATGTGATTGGTCGATCTGCAGGAAGAATGACGGGACGCAGGAGGCGACGTGAGAGAACAACGGCCGGCCAATCGGCCATTGCATGCATTTAAGGCGGGAACCAGCCATCATTGCCCTCGTTCAGGCAACGCCATCATTGCCATCTCCATGCAACCTTTTCCCTGTCCCTGCTTTGACTACGTCCACCACTACCATTCTGCATGCAGCAATCAATTCATATTATTCTAAACTTAATTAATAAAATATCCACAAACACAGAAAGAGAAGAAAGTCATCTTTTAATGTTCATGCATCCATCCAAGTGAAGGGATTGGAATGAATCGATGATGGATCGAGGCCCTTCCTTAATCCTTACGTGGGGCAGTACAGTACTATACTGGCAACCAATTCACTCTGGCGTAGGGTTTAATGCTCCCTTTCAGTGAAATATGGGTCGAATTGAAGGCCAGCAGGCAGTAGCTAGAAATATGCATGCAAATTCTAATCTGCTGCTATATGAATTGTCCTCTGCAACAACCCTTTTTGCCTCCACGTTCCTCTGTCCACAACTAATCCAAATTCCAGGGGCAGATATCAATCAATTCACAACTAGCCACACTTTCTCTGTCAATATATATATCGATCAGTAAATATTATCTTTATTGTTCATGAGAATTAGATCGTAAGTTTAATCTTCGATAAGTTAAAGGATCTTCTCACAATGAATAATTAAAGTTGCAAGAGGACAGATCGACCGAATTTGAATTAAAACCCTTGAACCATACAGAGCAATCTATATCAATAAAAGATATAATTCATCTCAGTTCTCTAAATTGACTAGTTGAACGTACCATACAAATCTCTCCTTTTATAATTGGTAATTAAAACCTGCGTCTACTTTCTAAATAATTCATCTTAAATTCCATTATTTTCCTCTGCAATCAGCCACTCTCCAAACTTCAACCTGCAAAAATCACCATGTTTTTCAGCAAATCAATTAAGATCGATCGGAATCACCGTGTTTTACTGATTTGTGGATGTTAAATAATTAACATCTTACGTACAGCGGAGCAATGGCTGGTCGGTGATCGCCGCCGGCGACAGTGGCCGCCTTGGCCGGCGGCGGTAGGAGTTGGTCGACGCAAGGGAGGTTGACGTCGATGAGTGCGCAAGATCCGTGGTCGTTGTTATTGACAGTCTGCTTTTGGTACATGGCGAGCTCCGCGCGCGCGAGGGCGAGCTCGAGGCGAAGCTGGCGGAGCTGGCGGTGGAGCAGCGCGACGAATCCGGCGCAGCCGTAGACGGGGTCGCGGAGGCGCATGTCGGCCTCGTAGGCGAGGGAGTTCACGGCGTCCTCTCGCTGCCCCGGCGGCACCTCCTGCAGCAGCTTGGTGACGTTGCTGGCGCCGAACACGCGGTGCACCTGCGCGAACTTCTGCGGCTGGTCCGGGGGGAAGTAGGGCGCGAACGCGCACTCCGGAAGGCACTTTCGCCGCAGCAACTTGCACGCGGCGCACGGCGAGCTCACCGCCGCCGTCGCCGATACCATTTCGAAGGCTGACGATCGACGCTGAATTAGTTAATCTTGGGGGAGTGGAGTGGAGGAATCAAGGAGAAAGTGGTGGAAAGCTATAAGAAGGGAAGGAAGAGGAAGGATTGGTGAGGTGCAATTAATATGGAGGGAGGAGGAGGTTGGTGTAGGTGCGTGCAGGGAGAATGGTATAATTATATTGATTGCACTTTCAATATTCAATTTCAATTTCAATTTTTACAATTATTATCATCTGATCACCTCTTTGATTCTTCTCCCTTACAAAGAGAAAGACAAATTTAAGATCAGAGTACGTAGCTGCGGCCAACAAACAAACAAACAAACACCTGATCTACATTAGGCTTCATGAGTCCGCGGAGAAACGCACGCAAATAACCCGGGGCTGCTGCCAGACCGTCCACCGCCGTCCTTTGCGCGCGGCGAGAAGTAGACGGACTCCGAGGAAGCTTGATTGTCGTCGCTGGCCATGGTGCTAGAGTTTCCAAGCCTGATTGGCGGTGGGCGGGCGAGCTTGACGCTGGGCGTCGACTTTCCGAACCACTGGGAGGCGCCGGCGGCCTCGAAGTGCCGGCTGCTCCTTCTCGATCGCCTCAGAGCCCCGTAGATGTATGGGAGTAGACCTTCCATGTGTTTGGCTTGGTGAGGAGTAATGCGTTGAAAGATTGGTGTGCATATACACAGAGAAGATGACGAAGAGGGTAGAAAATATGGCTTTTTCTTCATTAATCTACATAATTTATATTGGATGATTCAAGACTTTGGATTATATTTTTGTCGTCATTGTCTAGACTTGTTCTGCAGATTGATTAAAAACAACAGGTTGGAAGACTTGGAAAAGGAGATCTTTTATTTTTCTAAATGAGTTGACATATCTTAATCTCTCTCAGCTAGAGAAGCATCGTCATTTCCTTCAGGCTGAAGTTTCAACTTGGATTGCCAGATTAGTTAGGTTCCAATTCAATGCTAATCCTTTAGAATTTTCTCAGTGATTTGTTTATGTCAAGAATAAGTACTTGGCGGAAAACTCTAGATGGACTGAAAAATATAATTTTAACTATCGTTGATGTCGACATGCTGTCCTAGTTGAGTGATTGAAGCTGAACTCGAGATCTCTGTTTCAGAAGCAGAGTAGATGATCATACAGGATTATGCAAAGCTATTCGACTCTGATCATGCATCTTCTTCCTCCTCATCAGCTTCTACGGTGCCGATTGCTCAATGCTCGTGGCTCTGCTTCTTGTCGAACCTTCACTCCTCGAATCATCTATAAATGCACAAGGTCGTTGGTAATGCCTTGTACGACGATGCTTCAAGTTAAGAATAATGGATTTGCACGAGATGTGCATGGCTTACATATTTGCAGCACTGGAGATCGGAGTAGATCACGATGAAGTCGCCTTCTTGCAAACCGTTCGACCTCACAAAATCTCCTGAACTTTCTTCATTGTTAGTGCATAACTACTGCACAATTAATTGCAGTCATGAACCAAATTAAGAAACAGCGAGACTTTAGCTGATCATCCATCACCTGTGTTTTCCAAGAGGTACATTCTGCTCTTGTTGTTTGGCCAGAATCTGTGGATTGAAGACAAACAATTAACTAAAAACCAACTTTAACATCACTAGAATATAATATAATCTAGCCAGTTCAATTATGTCACCTGTATCGCATGTTCCAGACCTGAGATGTGCCGATATCCTCCATGGAAATGGAGATTCCATTCCTGGCGTCTAGCTCCGGCAGGAGAGTCTCTGCTTCCTTCTGTTCAACAATATATATATACATAAATATATCAAATTTAGAAGAGCATGCAACTGTTTTGAATGTAACTATTAATAAAAGTGGATCGACAAAATTTATGAAAATTTTCATTGACGTCGTATATAAATAGTTTATCGACGATTGAGCTCACTTTAGGCAGGACGATGCGTCCCAGACTGCCCACGTCGCTCTGCTTCAACACCTTCTGCAACAGAAAGTTTAAGTTCTTCTCACACTTCAGTCCCTGTTGTTAATTCTACCAAAATCTGATTAATTCTGATGAATTACTAGTTCTTAGTTTAATTTCAAAGCAATCTCAATCAGATTATGGATAAATTAGCTAGATAACCTGACTCTTAGGATCACCAGGAGCATACTGATCGGACGATCTCGGCTGCAGTAGAGCTGCCGGCGGCGGTTGCGTGTTTTCAGAAACTGGCGTTTCATGGTCGCTGACTCGGTGCGCTGCTGCGGCATCCGGCGTGCTGTTCGGAAAGGTCCAATTCCGTACACTACTAGAGCGAGTTGATCCACTGTCTCCAACAACATGGTTTCTATGGTGATTCCGGTGGGCGAAGCGACGCTGCCGGGCCATCCTCTTCTTCCTTGCTTCCTTAGTGGCCGACGCCACACCGGCGCCGCCGAGCCTCTGGCCGGTGCCAGGGTGGTACATCGGATGGAAATTGTTCATAAATCCGCCAGAATACTGTGGAGGTACCATGGAAGGGAACGATGCAAGCTGAGGCGGCAGTGCCGGCCATGGACCAGCGGCGGCGACGTCGACGAATTCTGTGGCTGGCGAAAACGGCTGGCTATTCACCATCACGCTGCTGGTGGGAGCTGCGGAGCACTGGCGACATCCATAAGGACCAGCTACCAATGTACTTGGACACATCATCTCAACACCGCCGTTGCCGACGGCGGCGAGCAAGGCCTGCGGCGGACTCGTGGCTCCCGGAATCCATGAGGCGCCGCCGTAACTGCCAGCATATTCGAGGTGGTTAGAGTTAGGAAGAACGGGGCGGTTGCGATGCAGGTGGTGGTTCTGCACCCAGGTCAGTATGAGGCGGAGCAGCTGGGTGCGGCCCTGCTTGGTCCGGCCGAACCACCGGGCTGCGCACTCAATGGTGGCGCGCTTGAGCTTGATGCTGCGGAGGTCTTCCGGTGAGATGGCATCCCTGTTGTTCTTCAACCAGTCCAAGAATATCCTCGCCGGCTCCTGCTCCGATATATTACTACAATTCCCCTGCTCTTGCTGTTCCGGCAGCAATCCTACTTCATGCATCGGCTCGGCCTCGTCGGTTCGGAGAAGAGAGGAAGGGTCCCATGAGGGGTCGTCCACGTCGATGGAGAGGCCAAAGAGGTCGATGTCATCCTCGTCGAGGACGATATCGAGCGGCCCGACGTCGATTGGGAACTCATCCCCGCCGGAGATGGATTGCTCGTGTTCTACCACCGAGAAAGACGTCGCTGCGGCGGTTCCGTCCGGCTGTGAGCCGCCGCCAACTCCATCGGCGAACTGCAAGAAGGTCCTGGAGGAAGCGGAGGAAGAGGTGGAGGAGGAGGCGGCCGGCGCGTGCAGGGTAGTGGAACCGGCGGCGGAGGAAGGAGAAGGGGAGGAGATGCAGGGGAAGTCAGGCAACTCGGAGAAGATGAGATCATCGACGTCGATGTCGAGCAAGATCTCCTCGGGATTGTTCAGCATGGCTTGATCCTGATCTGCTGCATGACCCGGCGCCATGATCGGTACATTTGCCTCCTCATGATCGCTCTCCTTGTGACCCTTGCACTCCATGTCCATCACAAGAAGCTCTAACTTAGGCTGATCCATGTTGTTGTGGAGGAGATGTGAATGCTTGATTCTAGGAAGCAGAAGAAAAGGAAGCGACCCTTCCTCTTCTTCTTCTCCCATATAGCAAAACCTTGTTGTAGTTTTAAATGAGATAGAGCAAAAAAATAAATAAGAGGTTGTATGTGTGAGCATAGATTATTTATAAAAATAAAACATCTTATTAGATTACTCGTGATAAAATTTATAAATGTCATTACAATTTATTCCAATCTATTTATTTTCACTGACGTAGACTTCTTTTTCCTGTTGTCGTTCCTTTCCTCTTCCCTAACTTTTCTTTTCACAACTTCCCTCTCTGTCGCGAGCAGGGAGGATCTTTTCTCTGTGGGCCGAGAGGTTATTCAATCGGACCACTGGGCCGATCAGATGCTAAGTCCATCAGGTTATCCAACCAAATCATTGGGCTAATCGGATGATGAATCACTAAATATTGATGAATATATATAACTTAAGACAAGTCAGCACTCTCTAGAGCCAAAGATTTATTTGTCACTTGAAGATAGCACGATTAACTAGCCAGGTCAAGTAGTCCAGTCGGTTGGAACTATAGTCCGATCGAACATAATGGACGCTCGTTCCGATTGAAACCTTTGGCTAAATAAATAGGCCGAGTGAAAGATGAGTTCCCGACAACACTCTATAAGTTTGATTGACTTGTCCTTATGAGTGATTGCTGATCGGGTAACAGGAGGAACTCGGTCGACTGGCCATATAAGCATATGGTGGGCTCTCAACCCAACGACCTTATATTCAATTTTGCCGTTTTATTCCACAGAGGACAGAGAATATTTTACATACAAGCTTTACATTAGAAGCTTCCTTTCTACCAAACACAGATATTGCGGGTCCATTTTAGAAAAGGTGTCAGAGTATCTTTATGGTTTGTCCTTTTTGGACACGCTTTGAGATTCGTGCATAGGTAAACAGTAACACTTTAAAAGGGGATCTCCATCTACAAGCGTATATACGTAATGCTATGCATTTTTACACACTTTTAGCTATTGTTCTTCTTACTATTCCTCTACTCGACTCGATCATTGACTTGAGCATTAGAGGGTCTACGCCGGGACCCCTTCCCTAGCATGGTCACTAATGCTCCTTGTGACACGCAGGACTACTTAGAGTCAGTTTTGCTGAATCAGAGTCTACAAGCAATCAACATTAGAGTCACCTTCCCAGCTAGCCATCTTCTCCGCTTTTGGACAAGATCATATTTGGCATCGTCTGTGGGAACTTCACTTGCACTCGAGACATGAAGATTGATGAGACTGGATGACTCACCACAATAACTTTATGACAGGAAGATTTAGAGTTGCTAATAGGCACCCGAGCTACTAGAATGGTATAACAACAAGCAGCGACCAAGTGCCCTCTTCCGAATGATCCCGCTGTGTCTGCGACTGACTATTAGACCGAGCGTGATACTCAAGTAGAAGGGTCGACCAGGTTCCAACAGATCCAGCATCCCCCGGTCACCTTCCTGCAAGTACCTATGTATCTGACCAGCCTCCCGGCTATGCCCCCATTGCCAATAGCATACACCAAGCGTTGTTCTGCACACTTCTTGATGACATGGGCCGAGTGGAGAGGCCCCAAGGATGATCTTCTGAGAATGCACCCGCCCATGACCTTCAAAAAGGCAAAGCTTCAATGATAAATAGCTCCCCCGAGCGGGCGAGCATGTTGTTCTCCTAAGAAATCTTGGAGGACAAATTGCCAGCTCATTTTTGACCCATTATCGATCAAAGAGTATGGAGAAGTGACCAACCTCAAAGACCACTTGCTCAAAATTGAAGACACATCTATCCTCCATCAATACATAGATGGAGTCAAGTGCCGAGCGTTCGTCAACACCTTATCCGGCTCGATACAGAGATGATTTAACAGACTCCTGACTAAGTCCATATGTTCCTTCAAAGACTTTCACAAAGCTTTTTTACATCACTTTGCCAGTAGTCATCGTTAACACAAGACGATGCCAAGTCTACTTTCTCTCAAGCAAGGGTCCAAGAAGACACTAAGGGCTTGTATCAAGAAATTCAACTAAATGGCCATGGACGCCCCCTCGGCTATCCTAGAGATTCTAGTGAGCGCCTTCTTCCAAGGGCACACTGATGGTGAGTGATTCCGATCCCTCATTAAGAAGCCTTCGAGAGACTTCAACCATTTGTTTGAATGAGCCACCAAGTACATTAACATGGAAAAAACTCAGTCCGCTCGAAAGAAGTATGTTACTCCTTCTACCACTGCCTCTGTGCCCAAGCGTCGAGCACCCATTCCCGCTTTGCCACCTAAAGGGCCTCGATCGGGTCACCCATCACAACTTCATGACCCAAGGCCACAGGAAGTCCAACTTATAAAAGCCGAGTGGACACGCTTCCCTGAACCTCGACAATAGGCTCCTATGTTTTGCATCTACCACCACTCGAGAACCCATATTATAGAAGATTGCTAGCATTTTAATCAAGAGCAATGTCGATTGGGTAATCAGGGGTTTCACCAGTGATCCCCTTCTCCTAATTATCAGTGTCATCGCCGACCAAACAGACCCCTAGGCCGGAGCCTCATAAGGGTTGATCGGAATCAACAAAGGCCCCAACAAAGAAATAACCGAGCACCAACTCGAGCATCTGTAGAACGGTCTCACCAGTTGACCTGAGAAGAAGAAAATCATAGCAATGTCGCTCGAGGCTGAAGGTGTTGGAATTCTGTTCTGTTTAAATTTCCTTGTACAAAAATTGTACAAGAACAGAACTTTTCCTAACAACCCGCATGTTCGATCAAACATGTGTTTAATCAATCAAGCAAGTTCTTGAATGATCAAAGCACACATTGATCGAAGTACAAAATCGCTGGCCTCTTGTGTTGGTATTCAAAATTAATATAAAGAAAACAAGAACAATTGCGCAGCGGAATTAAAGAGCTAGTTGTACCTTTTCTTTGTAGCTAAAGACCTCTTGATCTTCTACCGTATTCCTCTCCTCTTTTTGGACGTCGTGTGAACGACGATCTACCAAGACAACACCACCCTCCTCGTCTCGGTTTCTAAACCGTCGGCTACAAAAGGAGATTCTAGGATGGGGCACCTTCTAATCTTCTTCCACTTCTTCCTCTTCTTCCTCTCCTTTAAGCCGCCACCCACAAGGAGGAAGGCGGCGTCTGCCACAAGAAATGAGGAAAGGGGCTAATCCATCTTGTTAATGCAGTTGTCTATTTAATTTATATTATAGATAACGTGGTGTGTGGTGCCACACAGAAGATCACGTTATCAGTTCCTTATAAATTATAAATAGTAGCTCACAACCAAGATGGATTAGCCCCTTTCCTCATTGCTTGTGGCCAGTGCCCCCTTCCTCCTTGTGGGTGGCGGCTTAAAGAAGAGGAAGAAGCGGAAGAAGAGGAGGAAGCGGAAGAAGAAGAAGAAGATTAGAAGGTGCCCCATCCTAGAGCCTCCTTTTGTAGCCGGTGGTTTGGAAACCGAGAAGAGAAGGAAGGTGGTGTTATCTTGGCAAATCGTCGCCCACACGACATCCAAGAAGAGGAGAAGAATACGACAGAAGATCAAGAGGTCTTTAGCTACAAAGAAAAGACACAATTAGTTCTTTAATTTCACTGCGCAATTGTTCTTGTTTTCTTTGTATCATTTTGAATATCAAACAAGAAGCCAACGATCTTGTACTTAGATTAAGGTGTGCTTTGATCATTCAAGAATTTGCTTGATTCATTAAACACATATTTGATCGAACATGTGGGTTGCTAAGAAAAGTTCTGTTCTTGTATAATTTTTATACAGGGAAATTTAAACAGAACGGAATTCCAGCGCCTTCACCAACACCATCTTGCATGCAATCAAAGGAGAGAGAAGAAAGTTGTTGCATGCAGATGAGAGAGAGATTAAAAAATTTAAATTTTGGCTGTCATATCACCCATGTAAGATGCCGCTCACCGTCTCTCACATAAAGGTGTGTAAGGTATCATTCCTGTCAACTTAAATATCACATCAGTGCTCAAATAAAAACACAAATTGTATAAGTGATCTCATTTTTGTCAATATCACTCGTAAAACATTATAGCAAAAGGTGATTATACTCATCTCAGACGTCCCTCATAACTCATCCCCAAGTTATGTGAAGGGAGTTAAATCACAAGGTTAACTTATAGTTGATAGCCATATCACTCATAAAACATGAATCAATATAATGTAGAGGTAGCACGGGGCAATGACACAATGATTAAGCTTTCCAATTGATAACCAATGGATCTAAGGTTCGAGTCTCAACTATAGCGCAAAAAAAGAGATTTTTCCTCCAGTAAGAAGCGGACCTAAGAATGTTGGCCATTTAGATGAGCCTCCATTAGCGATTCCCAATTTATTCTAGTGGCAGGTGGAAAACTTTCGTGCGGCTAAGCCGGTCACCTCCAGAATTGATGGTTTGAAGAGCTGAATATCTAGATTACCTAAAAAATTGATGCAAAGGTAGCCCCTAGGGCATAACCGAGTTGGTTACTACATGATAGATTTGGAGAAATGGGCAAGGATTGATTCCCCATGAAAATGGCGGAAATACCCTCTTATGTGATGGTCTGCTCGATTCCCTGATTTACCTCTTATAGATAGCTGTGGGTCCGACCGTATGAGGTGTCCAGGGGTCAGCGTATGACCTGGACTCGATCAATGCAAGAGTCGTATAATAGGATAAAAACTTGGTCAAAACAAATATCAACCGTCTCTGACCGGCTGAACCGATCCAACTTGGTGAGCCAATTAGACCTTCTGACTCCCCAACCTTCCGAGTTGCCAACTTCTCCAACTTATTGATCTCCTGATTCCCTGACCTCGAGTTGCCGACTTCTTTGAATTCTTGAACTCTTAGCTAGTGAAGGGACACGACAAACAAAGAGACATAACAAGTGAAGAGGCACGACAGTTATTACAACACTCTTTAATGGGATGCATCATTTGGTCTTCTCTCCAAGAGGTATGTCCCTTAGACTTTTCTCCCTATCTAAGGTAAGGCAAGGAAGTCTCTAAGGGTATGCTTTGGTATCTATGATCATTCTATTTTATGTCATCTACTCAAAGCTAACCCTTAGGTGGTCAAGGTGGGGCTGGCGCATAGGGCCCCACCTACGACAGGGCCCACTTTTTAAAATTTATTTTTAAATATTTTTTAAATTGAATGCTAATTCATTGAAAAATAAATATATTAAAAAGGTGGGGTCACTTTATTTGTTGTAATTTATATATATATATTTTAAAATAATACAAATATAAATTTAGTTTATGTATCTATTATTAATGAAATTATTTTTATACCATTGTTTTTATTATTTTTTTGTATAAATACAAAGAATTTTTTTCCACCGGATCTTTCAAAATCTAAGGTCAACCTGCATCTACTTTTTCCTCTTCATATTATTTAGGGCTCCATAATAACTTAGACATTGGGGAATTTCATCCATATAACTTCCAATGAGCCCTATAATATGTGTTATTTCCCACATGAAACAACCCTATCTTGCTCTGCAGCTGATTTGAAGATGCTGATCAAACTCGATGAAAGTCAGGAGAAGTAAGTTCTCTAGGAGTTGACACACAACTAGTTCTAACACCAGAACCTAATATACTCCAACCAAGCTGCTATTTTGATCGCCAAACTTTGAAAATTTATATGAACTCCTCAATCATAATTTCGTATATAGTTCCTGTTAGTATTAACTCTAGTACCAATTATGAGATGATTGTAAATGACTCCTTTTGTATCATATTTCATTATTAATAAAGACAAAGTTGGTTATTATATTTACTTTAATTTAGTGTCGAATCAATAAGTATAATAATGTCATAGAATAGGAAATTCTAATCTACAACATATCAATTGGTTGAATTGATAGTGAGATATTATATATACATAGAACACTACTTTTAACTATTCCTAGTCAAACATTAATATGTAAGGACAATATTAATGTGTTGAGACTAGCATGTAGGTCAACGGATGACTTAATCGCATAAGTCATGGATATGAGATATATACTGAATGACCTACCATGAGAATGTTTCATGGATCATTATATGAGTGTCATAAATATTCTCATATGACTATTAGTATGAATAGTCCTTAGACCTGAAGTCACTACGGTTCCCTACATAAGGAGTTGTATACTTTGGTATCG